>BQNB010120814.1:0-20567 GCA_026074375.1 Tanacetum coccineum | reverse complement strand
ATCTCATGATTATGTATATTATTTCTATGTATCTATTTTTCCTTTATAATAATACTAAGTCGCGTCACATCTTTTAGGTCGTGACTAAATCGTTGGTGCTTCTTCTCTTAGTTGATTTCTCTCTCGATCATCTTCTATATACGGTGAGTTCATAGCCTCGCCTTTATAAACTTTAAATGTGTTAATCCCAATCCTTGATTGATTCCTTAGCTTGTCTAAGGTTAAATTACCTTGGATTAATCCAAACTAATTTGTTGTAGAAACTTTGTATGTATACTAAAGTGTATGCGGAATCTACACCTTAATATCTAGAAGTATTATGAATAAAATAGTAAACTGTGATGCAGTAGAATGAACAATGAATATAAACAAATGCTCCAATATTATTAGATCAATAATACGAGTACTCTTCACTAGTACTAGGGTTTACAACCTTAAAGCTTTTCTAAATCGACTTGACAACTATGAAAACTTATATATCAACTAATCCCCTAGAGCCTCCTTTTATAGACTAAGGAGTCCTAGTCGGCTTACAACATATACTAAAGATAAACATAAACTTATAAAATATTTTGATACAATCTATTCTATAATTATCTTCTAATCTTCATCTCTAAGTAATCCTTATCTTTTGACAATCCTTATCTTTTGACATCTCTGACTTCCTTTAGCAGTATTAATCTTCTCTGGCAGTACTAAGTCTTCTAGCAGTATTAAGTTAGTACTGGCAGTACTAACTTTCTTCTGGCAGTACTAACCAGTTAGTACTGGTAGTTATATGCTGAGCAGTACTAAGTTCTTGAACTAGAAGTTGAAGATTTATTCCCAACAAACCTCCCCTAAACTTGTGATTTACCTTTCCAACGGGTGATCCTTTGTCCACTTATTGAGATGATCAAACGGTTGGTTGACTTGATGTAAATTTTATGGAATGACATCCCTTGATGATGATTCTTTCGAACTCGGTTCTGGAGTAAAAATATTGATGAAGGGATAATTATCAACACTTTGATGTATGACTGGAGCTTGTGTTTCCTCAGTTGTTGATGACGTACTAGTAGATGGTCATTCTTGATCAATTATAGTTGATGAAGGTGTATCGGTTGTATCAGCAGGTATTAGAGCAAGAGTAGGAGGCACATAAGATACAACACTTGATAGAGGCTGGAAGTATTCGTCAAAAATGGTTGGAACAAGATATCCCACTCTTTCTTGGATGGTGGAACATATAGTGTTGAAGAAGATGGGTTTTGTATGAGTCCAGAACTAATATATTCAAAAGTCAAAAGATTATGCTCGGGTCCTAAACCATATTGTTCAGAATCCATTGCTATCATCTCATCAAATTCGACATGAATAGTTTCCATTATCATTCTTTTCCATTTGTTGTAGACCCAATATGCTTTCTTTGCAAGAGTGTAACCAATGAAGATACTAATACCAGCTTTGGGTTTTAGCTTTCCAAGATCTTCACTATCATTGGTTGGATAACACAAGGCACCAAAGACATGAAGATATTTTAGATCTGGTTTACGTCATGCAATAACTCATATGATGTTTTGTTGTGTCAAGTACAAATCAAGAATCAATTTTGGGTGTAACACATCGTTGCCACAGTTTTTGCCCATAAGAATAATGGAGCCTTTGAAAATATCAACATAGTACGAGCATCCTCTACTAAAGTTTGGTTTCTCCTTTCAATGATGCCGTTCTGTTGTAAAGTTCTCGCAACTAAGGTTTGATGAGTTATCCCGACATCTTCATAGTAGCTTCTTAGAGTCTGATTAACAAACTTTGTTCCATTATCTATTCGAATATTTCTAATAGTTGTATTAAGAGCTACTTGTACTTTCTTTAGAAATTTAATTACAAACTCAGGAGTTTCATCATTTGATAGTAAAAACTTCACCCAAGTAAACCTTGAATAATCATCAACGATGACTAAGATATGTTTCTTCTCGTTGATACTCTCTACCTGCATTGTCCCACATAGATCCATGTGCAACAGATATAATTTTTCTTAGATACTGTTTTCCAGAATTTGGGTTTTATGAGAATGTTTCTCTTGCTTTTCCCTAATTGAACAATCATAACACAAATGTCTTCTCGAATTCAATTTGGCAAACCTCTAACGAGACCTTTCATTAGCTATTTAATAAATGTACTAAAAGTTTTAAGTGAGACAAATGACATGTGCCATAACCATGATTTAATTTTAGAAGCTTTGGACAAGAGACAAATTGGATAAGACTTTAGCATATCTTCCAGTGAGATTGTATACAAATTTGTGCCCTAGTGAACTCTAAGTATGTTTATACAAATTGTCCATTTTATTATTTATAGAGAGAAAAGGAAAGATGTGTGTTTTCTAAAGAGAGAAAGACACACACTAGTGAGATATAAAATGAATCCTCACCCCTCCATAGAAGTATGGAGGGGGTATTTATAGGTCAAGACAAGGGAAACTACTATAACTTAGCAATTCTAGTCCCTACGAGTCTTGCCTAATGATAACTAATGTAATTCCGTATAAGTCAACATATTTTAAGGTTAACAATCTTCCCCTAATATGTGGACATACGGAATTACTTACAACGTTCCTAACAAGTACAATTATAATAAAATAAAGTCTTTGATATGTGTTTTCCAAGCTTTAAATTTATAATACTAGAAATACCAATTTTACTAAAAACACAACACTCGGGAAGTATACCCGACCGTGTATAATTAATAGCAGTAGTAAGTTCCAGGTACGTTTCTCAACACGGGAATGAAGTTTTCACAGTTTTGTAATTAAGGTGCTAAGGTTAATAAGATTGTTCACAACAAATTAACCAAGACGACATATATCGAATAATGCAAAGAAACAATAAAAGGATTATTCAAAACAAAATTATTAAGGGTAAGTTATTTAGCAATGATCACTTGGATCATGATGTGTTGGAATAGTGTTTAAAATAAGAGTTAACACAAGTTATAAATCCTCTCGGGACCATTAAATATACTATATGATGTATATCGATTAATAACAACAAATCATTTGGCCTCATATAAGTTATTAAAAACTAATATAATTAATGGTTTATAGAACAACATATAAAAAGAAACCTTTCGGCCTATTTTCTTATATAAAATATGTTTTACCAATTCAATAAACTCATGTCCAAACACTCCATATCCAAGATCACAATATGCCCAAACAAACACAAGATGACTACTCCATATCAAAGTAACAAACACATAAAATTCATCCATTGATTCAACAAGATTATATTCAAAAAATAACAAGAGTCATACCAAAAATTTTTCCAAGAGCAAAGAATGGTGAATTTAACAAGAATTCTCCAAAGAACACTTTATAATTCAAGAGCATAATCAGAAATCTATGAACAATTCGTCACAAACGCTAATAGATTCGGAATATCACGACAACTATGCCTCTTTGATGGATTCAAAACCTACAGAACAATGTTGAACAACAACCAAGACAATCCAACTCCCTCAAGAACTTTGATTATAACGGTGGCGGTCGATGGTGGTTGAAGGGTGGTGATGGAGGAGATGTTTTGCAGGCCTTTAGCCTAAAAAATAACCCTCTTAAAGGTTCCACACTAAGTGGGATGATTTGTGTTGGATGTGTGAAGAATGAGAGGAATGAAAGGCTATTTATAGGATTTTTCGGGGTAAAAGTGCGCCCCACTTGCATAAAAGTGCGCAGCACTTCGGGTGTTAATGCACTTGGCTTAATTTCCTTTAATTTTTGTCAGATGGAATTCCTTGAGAAGTGCGGCGTACTTTGCTTCTTTTATGCGTAGATATTTAATGCTGAGATGAAGTGGAGCGCACATGATGTAGAAGTGCGTCGTACTTAGGGTATTAACTGTCCTTCATTAACTTCGTCCTGAAGTGCGGCGTACTTTGCTTGATTCTTAGACTTAGTATTATCTTCTTTTATCTTTTTCTTCCGTAAGGTGTAAAATACTTGTGTCTTTACTATTTTTGAGTTTGAGATGTCTTCAAGTGCACCTGCACAAATTTCATGCTTTTAAGTATCGAAAGTTCACGAGAAATGATATAAATAGATACAATAACGCCGCCGAAAACATGTATAATTAAGGCGTTATCAAATCTCTCCACACTTAGCTATTGCTTGCCCTCAAGTAATTAAAGCGAGAAAACAAGATTCATTTATCGTGACGTGGAGAAAATTTTAAATTTAACAAGTGTTTACAGTTTATATAACTTTTCAGGCATAGACATATAACATAGAACCTCACATGGGAAATGTGTTTGATTTATATTCACTCAAGCCACTAAGATAGGGTTTATATTGTGAAGTCACTCAATTGCACAGACATAATCTAGATAGCTACCATAGGCTTGTACGAGACACATAAACATGTCTGTTGAGGCGTAAGCACCTAGACAAAAAATCTCAAAGAGGTAAAACATGATGCTGATGAGGGTGAATAACATGTATCGATTCCATGTGCCAAACTTAAGCCTTATTATATATATATATATACATATACATATATATATATATATATATACATATATATATATATATATATATACATATATTTGATACCAAGGCAGGCACAAGACTTCATTTGTTGAGCACTTTTCTTCAACTTTGGATACTTTAGTAGATAAGCACTAAAAGAGAGTGCTTACAGATACAGGAGTTACGCAGGATTTATTTCACCTCTTATCATATGATTTTGTCTATAAATTAACCTCACTGCGGTTAGTAAATGATAATCACGCACAAGTTCTGAAGCTACTAAATTACCGGCACACTCACATAATTTTCAACCAATACCGATTCTCCAGAAAAGGCGACAAATTACAAATACACAACCGTAATGACGGATGAGACACTTGCAATTGAATTCAAACCTTAACTCAAACAAGCTAAAGTTAGAAATTATCTTAGGTATCAAAAGTGGATACCTGAATTCTTTTAAGGTTTAATTCTCATAATTTAGTGGACTGGTTTTGTGCTAGTTATAGTGTCAATCCGGTTGGATTTGCCTTACTAAGAGTATACATTTCTAATTTTTTGAAAGAAAAGCACATATTTTTACTTTTATGAAATATCAATTAAAAATTTTAGTTTGATTATAGGGCAAACATGGAGGGATAAGATTAATTTTAATTTTTCCTATTTGGCTCCCCTCCACACTTAAGTTGAACATTGCCCTCATTGTGAGAACTGATATATATAAAATTGGGAAAATTAAGGGAAAACGGTACTTCCCGGGGCATAAAGATATATAGCTTGAGAGATCTTTGTCTTTTGAGCGAACGCCATAATTTTCCATGTCTAAGCTAGATTACCTGCATAAGAGTAAACATACAAAAGCACACAAAAGGAAAATATTTTTGGGGTTTTTTATTTTTTTAGAAAATGAAACAAAGGAAGAGGGACTCCTCCACACTTAAATTAAAGCACGGTTGCCTCCTGAGAAGCGCTTAACTTTGAAATGAGTCATTAGCTAGACTCGTACTTCTGGGGTTCATTCTTTGGGAAAGAAGGGAGTAAGTTCTTCCCTTGGGTCATTATCTTGTTCATGGTATAGCTTGAGTCTATGGTCGTTAACAATGAATGTCTTGCCATCTTTTCTATATAGTTCAACGTATCCGGATGGATATTGGTGTTTTACTACATATGGTCCAAGCCATCGATATCTGAGTTTCGGCTGCTTAAATTTGTATTTAGAATGAAATAGCAGCACTTTGTTTCCTTGTTTAAACTCTTTTCTTATTTTGAGTTTTTTGTCGTGCCAGACTTTGGTTCTTGCTTTGTTTAAACGAAAGTTTTCATAAGCTTGATGTCGGAATTCATCTAACTCGTGCAACTGGAACATTCTTTTCTCACCAGCTGCGATGAGATCAGGATTACAGTTTTTAAGGGCCCGGTATGCTCGGTGTTCAATTTCAAAAGGTAAATGGCAGTTTTTTCCGTATACGAGTTTGTATGTTGTTGTTTCGGTTGGTGTTTTGTAAGCGGTTCTAAAGGCCCACAGAGCGTCATCAAGTTTACTTGACCAGATAGCTGGATTATCTTTCATAGTTTTTTCAAGGATTCTTTTAAGAGCTATGTTCGTGTTTTCAACTTGACCACTCGTTTGAGGGTGATAGGATGTGGAAAAACGGTGGTTAACTCCATATCTTTTCATGGTTTTTTTCCATTATCTTATTGGAGAAGTGAGTACCTCGGTCGCTTATGAGAGCTTTGGGCATTCCAAAATGGTAGAAGAGTTTTTCAGGAATGAAATAACAACTCTGGCATCGTTGGTTGGTAAAGCTTGAGCTTCGGCCCATTTGGATACATAATCTACAACGACTAAGATGTATTCAAATTTATATGATTTTGGGAATGGTACCATAAAATCAATACCCCATATGTCAAAAATTTTGCATACTTGAATGCTATTTAAGGGAATTTCATCACGTTTGGATATATTCCCTGTTTTTTAAGATGCTTCGCAAAGGCGAACAAGAGTATGAGCTTCTTTGATGATTGTTGGCCAGTAAAAGCCTGAGTCTATGACTTTCTTAGCTGTTGTGTTTAGTCCATAATGTCCACCGGTTGGTCCATGGTGACATTGATCTAGAATGGTTCAAGTTTCTGGTCCTGAGACACGGCATCTAATCATACCGTCTGAACATACTTTGAAAAGGTAAGGATCTTCCCAAAAGTAGTTTTTGAGGTCGGAGAATAATTTTTTTCTTTTGTTGGTACGTCATCCCTTTAGGTATAACATCACCCACCAGATAGTTTGCAAAGTCTACGAACCATGGTGTGTTATTAGTGGTTATTTCTATAAGAGTTTCTCTAGGAAAGTTTTCGTCGACATCACTGTCATCAATCGTCTCATCATTTTCAATCCGAGATAAGTGGTCGGCGGCAACATTTTCTGCACCTTTCTTATCTTTAATTTCTATATCGAATTCTTATAAGAGCAGAATCCAATGTATAAGACGTGGTAATATGTACTTAATTACACATATTTTATACCTAATAAAACGGACTTAAATGACCAAAAACACACCCAATTACACTATATTTGTGTGTTTTGCATCTATATTGTGCAGGTAACGGATATTCAAGAAAAGGACAAAAACAAAGCTAAAAACGGACAAAACCGAGCACGAAATGGAAAAGTGTGAAAAGACGAAGTCAAATCGAAGCCAAAAGTCAACCAAGTCAAAAAGTCAACAGGAAAGTCAACCCCGACAAAGTCAAAGTCAACCAAGTGAAGAAAATACAACTTAAGGGACTAAAATTGCCAAACCTCAAAGTTGTATTACAAGAATAAAAAGAAAAGGGCTGAATTTGCAATTTACTAAAAATATAACTCTAGGGGCCAAAACTGCCAAACCCCTAGAGTTGTATTAAAAAGGGACGAATTTTGCAATCAATATATATAGGTTAAGGGGGCATTTCTGCCAAACCCTCAAACCTATATCACCACAAGGACCAAGTTTGCAATCAACCTTATATCCTTGAGGGACTAAAGTTGCCAACCAGCCAAACTCTTACCCTGTTATCCCCAACCTTTTATAAAACCTTTTTCCCTCCAAAAGCTCAAAGCCTCATCTTTTTTACTCACGGGTCTCCTTCCCCCCTCTTACCTTGCAACACCAATTATACAATGGATCACCTCCTTAACCCTACTCCACTAAACCCCCCATCACATGATGCCTTGCCATGTTGGCAATCTGTGGGCACCATAACACACATCAAGGGCTAGGATCAATGGACAAGGGCAACAAGATTATTGAAAGGCTGAGATGAGTTGAGAGAGCTTTTCAGCTTTGGTTTTACTCTCACACAAGAAGCACAACTTCAGTTTGTCTTACATAAGTAACACATATTGAAGACCCAAGAAAAAAAGCTTTTTATTATAAATGGGACTCCTTGTAATCTAGAAAAGGATCGAATAGATAGTTTTGCATCTAATGTCAGCTTGTGTTTTTTTAATTTCGATTTAAGCAATGTATTCTATTTAAAAGTTAATGAAAAGTTTGAAGTTTATTTTTTATGTTCTTGATATCTTTTTCTTAAGTTTCATATGTGTTTAATCACTTTGAAAAAGGTTCCTTAAGTTCTAAAAATATCATATATGCTGTAAAAACTTAAATGACAGAAGCTTTATCATAGCTTGTTGGTTATTTAAGCAACTAGTTTCAAAAATTCAAATATCATGTCAAAAGCAATGGAGCATGGTAAATTCAGGATGGCCATGGTTTTAGAGCCTCATGGGAGGCATTAGGAGTGTTTGTGGTACTTAAATTCAGTCAAGAAGTCCAAGGGAACTTGTAAGTTCCCTAATTTCAAATTTCTTGAAATCACTGTAGCATTGCTTAAATAGAGCTTATTCTGCCTTATTGTTCTTGTTTTAAGCTTAGTTTATCTTATTTTCCTTGTTTCTTGTCTTTTGAACCTTCACCATTGTTTTAATTTCTTGTTTTATTGTTTTTCTAAGTTCTGCCTTAAATAAGCTAAATATCTGTCCATTTCCTGTTTGCTTATTGTAGCTGCTTATTTCTATGTTTTAAGTTTCCTTATAGGTTCATATTAAGCTAATAATTATCTGGTATTAAGGGTTGGTTCTTTAAAAATCAGAGTTTCAAGTTTAAAATTGTGTTTTCTGTATTTAAAGGGGTGTTTGGGTCAAGGGTGAAAATGGGTAAAAAGTGTTTTAAAAACCAAATGGGTTAATAAGCCAACTTTGTTTAGCTATTTTAAGATCAAAATTAGTTTAATTTTTAGTCTTTGTAAGTTAAAATCAAGTTTAAGGCCTTATTGAGTTCACTGTCCAAATCTGTCACTTTTGGACAGGTTGGATTAGCTTATTTGCATAAGCTACTTAAAAGCCCCTTTGTGCCTTGTTTCACACTCATTTTGAGTGTTTACTTGCTTTGGTGAATTTTGTTTTAAGCCTGCTTTGACCCATTTAAAAATGGGGCAAACCTGTCTTTTTTGTGCTAAGTGTAAAAACAAAAAAACAACCCTTTAATAAGCTTTTTCAAAGCTTATTTGATTTTCAAAATCTATTCAAAAAGCATTTTTAAAAAAGCTCTTAGACCATAGTTTTCAAAAATACAAGCCATAAGCTTGTAAAGTTCCAATTAAGCACTTATTTTTAAGCTTGAAAAAGCTCTTTATACTTAGCATATGCTGATTTACTCAGCATACACTGAGCATAAGTCAGCTTTTCACAAGCTTATTTAAGGGCTTATTCTTATTTCAAAATACTTTTTAAAAGCTTTTCTAAATAGATTTTTGGCCACTCTTTTCAATGGCATAAGCCACTAAGCCGCAAAGTCACTTTAAGTGGCTTATTTTTATGCCCAAAAAGCCACCCAAGGGCTGGTTTGTTGTCTGTTTTGACCCATTTTGTGTAATTTAGCTTATTTAGCTTATTTTCCTGTCTTTTTTAGCTTACTTATGTTTAGGAATGCTTATTAGTGTAGTTTAGTCTTAGTTTAGCTTATTTTAGCTTAATTTGAGCTTAATTTGAGCTTATTTAAGCTTATGTGTAGTTAGTGAGTGTTTTTAAGCTTAATTTAGTTTTTTAGCTTTTCCAGCTTATTTAGCCTTAGTTTTTAGTTTAATTCTGCTTATTCATGCTTAATAAGCATTGTTTTAAATATGTTTGAGCTTATTTAAGGTTGCCTTGGCTTATTTGGCTTCAAAAAAGCCAAACAGCCCTTTTTGTGTTCATAAGCTAACTGTTAGCTTTATAAGCTTATTTCACAGCTTATTTCCAAGTTTTAAAATTTTTTCCTTTTTTAAAGTTGCTTATCTTAGTTTAAAAAACAAATTTTAAAAAAAAATGAAAAAGGGAATGAGTTTCAATGTGAAGTCACACTTGGGGCTCGAAACCGAGACTCTCTTAACCCATTTGAAAGCCTCAAAGCACCACACTCCCTATAACTTGCCCTTGGGTCTTTTCCGGTTGATACTTGCAATATTAATTATATAAGGGCTATTTAGCCCATTAAGCCCACAACCTCTTTTAGCTTATTTCACAGCTTATTTGATAAGCTGTGGAGCTGGGCTTATTTTTCCTAGGATCAGGGTGGTGTGAGGTATTTTTCCTAATTTTTAATAATTTTTCTCGAATGTCTAGTATTTTTTAGATTTAATTTTCATTAAAAAATTCATAAAAAATACATAAAAAGTCAGAAAATATAAATCTTTTTTTTAAAATTTTCTTTTATCAAATAGTTTTTAGGAAAAATATTAGAGTTTTCGTAGGGTCATTTTTTTCAAAAGTTATCTTTTTAAAGAACGGGATCCGTTACCTTTTTTGTTTTGACTCGTTTTTGGTCTTAACTAACTCCGTTTTCGATCTAGTTTTTTTTAAACTTCATTTTTAGTCACTTAGAACACATTGAAAGTGAAAAATTCATTTAGGGATTAAAATTGAATAATTTAGGTTTTTAGAACTCGTGTTTTTACGTTTTCCTCTACGTTTTTAGATTTGAATCATTCTAGCTTTTGTTTTTAGGTGTTCTTTAATCGTTTTTGCATTTTAATTGTAGTAATAGAAAAACCAATCATATCCCCATTCAATTCAAACATCGATTATCAATTCGTCATTCGATTTTCAATTGCACACCTCGTTGGGACATAACGACCCGAGAAATTAAACTTCCGGTTACATATATATTTTATTTTGTGAATTCATAACCAATCCTTGGCTAAAGGTATTTGGTTGATTGTTTGCTTATATATTATATATATATATATATATATATATATATTTATATATATATATATATATTATTATATATATATATATATTTATTGAACGGAATCATTTTTGGCGCCGTTGCCGGGGAGGCTGTGAAAACGATTATCGTTACATTTGACTATTTGTGTTTGAATTTGTGAATATTTTCTTCTATTTTTATAAAAATATAAAAAATACAAAAATGTTTTTCATTTTCTTTTATTAGTATAATTTTTCTTATAAATTTTTTTTTCCATAAAAAGAAATAAAAAATTAAATTCACCAAATTGGTAAAAGAACACCATCATTATAATACTTTCCATTGAAGTATTATCATCTATAAGTTCCCGGAACAAAAGATTTATTAAAATTGCCATTTGTGTATAACTTTCGAGGGTACGGACTCACCTTGGAAAAGTTAAACAAGTTTTAAGTGGGTATAAGCGGGTTGTTCCAAGAACTAAGACCTAAGGGATGGAAAGGTTCTTAAAAGTACCGTGCTTTCCTTCTCCTCCGCTCACCTGTGCGTTTATCTTTTTAAGAGCTACCGTGAAGTAAGTCGATTATTTGGTTAAAGTTGTCCTATCTCGTTGTCCGTTAAAACAAATTGTGAATAGATTATTGAAAAGCCGTAACCAACAACAACAACAACAAATCCCACCGATTGTTGTTGAATCCCTTGATCTTGAAGACCTCATCAAAGATCAAGAATCTCCCGTAGTTACGATGGCCGATAATCGTACTATGGCGGAATTGCTTCAAGCACCCACCGAGGGTTACGAGGATGCAATTGTTGTCCCTGCAATCACCGCAGACAACTTTGAGCTTAAACATAGTTTGCTCACCCTCGTACAAAACAAGCAATTTTTCGGACATGGGACAAAGAAGTCTCACGCTCATACCGATACTTCAACAAGATCACTTCTACCATGAGATTCCCAAACGTTCCAAACACGTCGATTAAGCTTATGCTTTTTCCGTTTTCTCTCAAGGGGGCCGCCCGGATTTGGCTCGAAAAAGACCCCCTCGATCAATTCTTACTTGGGATGATCTTGTTTCAAAATTTATCAATGAATTTTTCCCTCCCTCCAAAACGACTAATCTTCGTAATGAGATTACAAATTTCCAACAAGTTTTGTGGAGTCTTTCAGTGAGGCTGGGAACGATTCAGGGATCTCCTTCGGAGCATGTCCTATCATGGTTTTTCTTGAATTTCACCAAACTTGATAGTTCTATTAATGCTTTGAATACAAATGGACCAAGATTCATATTAAATTCAGCAGCAGGTGGAAATTTTTTGGAAAAAGCCCCGCGATTGCTTCTGCATCATTGATAAGAAGTACCAAAAGTTCGTCAATCACGATAGTAAAGGCTGTTGTTTCCAAGTGAGTACGAGCATTCTACACCGAAATTTCATCCGCGTTGCTAACTCAAGGATATGGTGAAAGCATTACTGCATTGATAAGAAAAACCAGAACCAACCTTCAGCTCCCGCTCCCGTAATAGGATCGAGCAAAGTTGTGTTAACTTGCGGTGGAGCTAATTGTTTACGTAATTGTCCCGCCACGATGGCAACAATTATCGTGATAATATTTAAGAATACATCTCTCAAGCCGCCGCAGCAAACTTCAATCAAGGAAGTGCCACTTACCGACCTCAGATGGTTGTAAACCAAACCAGACCTCCCGTTTTTCCTCCTGTGCAAAACCATCAAAACAAACAAAATCGGGGGATCAATTTCAACCAAAATCGGGGGAACAATTTTAATCAAAATCGGCGTAATAATTTCAATCAAGGACAAATTTACCAACCCAAGATAAATCAACCCCCGACTTTTCAAGCTCCACCTTACCAAGCTCCCGCTCCAGCTCCTCTAGCACCAGGTGTGTCTAAGTCCAATTTTGATAACTACGTCAAAGCTAATGACGCGGTTATGCAAAATATGCAAAATCAAATGGCAAATATAACTGACCTGATCACCAAATTCGTGAATAGTAATACCGCTTCTACTTCGGGCTCGGGTTCTCTTCCAAGCAACACCATTGCTAACCCGAAAGGTGATGTGAAAGGCAATCACTACCCGCGTAGCGGTGTTTCCTTTAATGGAACTCTAATTCCCACCCTTTGATTTCTTCTCTTTAAGGTGATGGAAATGAACCCGAGGTGACAAAGGATACGGTGCAATCTCAAGCACGATAACATCCAACCTCCGGGTGGTCCAAAAAATAATGACAAATTGGTGAGCCGTTGTGTGCTTTCAAAGACCTAAACTAACTTTGCCTTATCTTCAAAGGGCCATCAAAGGAAAAAGCTCCATGAAAAGACGATCTTCTTAGCTTCAAAATTTATGGAGATTTTTTTGGAATCTCCATTTCGAGCTAAGTTTCGCGGACGCTCTCCTACACATGCCCAATTTGTACAATGTTTAGGAAAACTCCTCAAATGACAAACGATAAGGATAATTGAGGTTGACAAAAGACACGATAAACGAGTAGTGCTCGGCGGGTATCATAAAAAGTTTCCCTGAGAAAACTTGGAGACCCCGGTAGATTTCTTATACTGTGTGATTTTCCGGAGATGAATGAATGCTTAGCCTTGGCCGATCTCGGTGCAAGCATCAACCTAATGCCTCTCTCCATTTGGAAAGAACTAAGTCTCCCAGCTTTGACCAAAACCCGAATGATACTTGAACTTGCCGACCGAACGATTTCTACTCCAACCGGCATCGCCGAGGATGTTTTCGTGAAAGTTGGAACGTTCTTCTTTCCTGCCGATTTTGTGGTCGTTGATTACGTTGCCGATCCTCGGGTTCCCCTAATCTTAGGAAGACCTTTCTTGAGGACGGCACGTGCCTTAATAGATGTTCACGGTGAACAAATGACCCTTAGACATGATGACCAATCCGTGACCTTCAAAGTTGGTGATACTAAGACTTTCTCCTACAATATCATTGAATCGGTTAACCGAGTCGATGTTATTGACATTGCTTGTGAAGAATATGTTCAAGAAGTACTTGAAATTTCTGAAAGTGGCAATCCCACTTCTACTTCGGACCTTATGATCGATTCTCGCTCTCCATCTTTCACTCCCTTCGGAGGAAGTGATTTTCTAATGGAAGAGATCGATGAATTTCTTGAACATGATGATTCAATACCACCAGGTGTTGACGGCATCTATGATTCTGAGGGAGATACTGTTTACCTTGAGGAATTGTTAAGTGTGATCAATAGTGACCCAAATCTCCCTCCGTCACCAGTTTGTGAAATTAATGTGCCTGAAAAGGTTAAATCTTCATGTGAAGATCCTCCCGACCTTGAACTCAAAGACTTACCATCCCATCTTGAGTATGCGTTTTTGGAGGGTGATGACAAATTACCCGTCATAATCGCTAAAAACTTGAAAGATGAGGATAAAACCGCCCTGATCAAGGTTCTTAAGTCACACAAACATGCCATAGCTTGGAAGATTTCTGATATTAAGGGGATAGATCCACAGTTTTGCACCCATAAGATTTTGATGGAGGAAAATGCCAAACCCGTAGTTCAACATCAGAGAAGAGTTAACCCTAAAATCCATGAGGTTATTAAGCAAGAAGTTATCAAACTTCTTGATGCCGGGTTAATTTACCCTATCTTTGACAGTCCCTGGGTAAGCCCAGTTCATTGTGTCCCTAAGAAGGGAGGCATAACCATGGTAAAAAATGAAGAAAATGAGTTAATACCCACTAGGTTGGTTACGGGATGGCGAGTTTGCATCGATTACCGAAAACTCAATGATGCAACTCGTAAAGACCATTTCCCGTTACCATTTATGGATCAGATGCTTGAAAGATTAGCCAGAAATGAGTACTATTGCTTTTTGGACGGATTCTCTGGCTACTTTCAGATCCCGATTGACCCACTTGATCAAGAGAAGACCACCTTCACCTTAGGGGGACATTTGCCTATAGTCGCATGCCTTTTGGGTTTTTGCAATGCACCGAGCAAGTTTCCAAAGGGTATAGTTGCAATCTTTCACGATATGATTGAAAAAAACCAGGGAAGTATTCATGGATGATTCTCGGTTTTCGGTGATTCTTTCTCCTCTTGCCTTTCCCTTTCAGACAAAAACTATCCAAGGTGTGAGACACATTCCTTGTGCTAAATTGGGAAAAGTGCGACTTTATGGTCATGGAAGTCATAGTCCTGGCCTTAAGATTTCTAAATCAGGGGATTGAGGTTGACTAACGGCAAAATAAGTTGATGTCTGGCAAATTGCCTCATCCACTAACCGTGTAAGGGTTATTCGCGTTTTCTCGGTCGCGCGGAATTCTACGACGATTTTATTCAGGATTTTTCAAATTAGCCGGCCTATGACCACCTCCTTGAAAATAAGAAACTCCATTTATCTTCTCGAAGGGAATGCATCGTAGCATTTGAAACTTAAGATGAAGTTAACAAAGGCTCCAATTTAGTTTGCTCCCGATTAGGACTCTGCCCTTTAATTCATGTGTGAGGCAAGTGATTTTGCTGTATGGGGCAGTCCTAGGGCAATGTAAGACCAAGCACTTCCTAGCGATACACTATGCAAGCCAAAACTTATGACCGAGGCTCAAGCAACAGCTACACTACAAGATAAGAATTACTTGCTGTAGTGTCTGCTTTCGAGAATTCCGGCCATATCTTGTCTTGTCCAAAAGCATAGTGTATAGGGACCATTCGGCTTCTCAAGTACCTGCTTGTTAAGCATGATGCTAAGCAAGATTGCTCGCGTGGTTTTTGCTGCTCAAGAATTTGATGTGGTATCACGTGGATAAAAAAAAGGAGCAGAAGTCGCGCCGCAGACACCTTTCTAGACTTGATAATCCTCATCATAGTGAGCTCGAGAAAAAGGAATTACGGAAATCATTTCCATTCGAGAGCTTGGGATGTTACTTATTTTATGTGATGATAATGGCCCGTGATTTGCCAATTTGAAACTACCATGCGGGGAATTTTGTGATCAAAGGAGAATGTTCATCTATTAGAAAAGAAAGTTTTCAAAAGACGTAAACATACTTTTGGGATGACCCTTTTGTTTAGCTATGTTGCGGATCAAGTGATCCGGCCCCCGGGTGTGCACGGGCAAGGAAGCTCTCGACAATCCTCGAAGTTGCCATTAATGACCACGAGGGGGGGCATCATGGTGCAAATCTCACCGCCTATAAAGTCTTTGATGTCGGTTTCTTCTGGTCCTACCTTTTACAAAGTGCCCATGAGTTGGTTAAAACTGCGACTCGTGCAGGTCAAGGAAAAATTTCACAACATGATGAGATGCCTCAAAATTCCATCCAAGTTTGTGAAATCTTTGACGTTTGGGGTATTGACTTCATGGGGCCGTTCCCGTCTTCAAGAGGGAACAAATATATACTCGTGGCCGTCGATTACTTGTCGAAATGGGTTGAAGCAAAAGCGCTCCCCACCAACGACGCCCGAGTTGTTTGCAAATTTCTCAAATCTCTCTTCGCCAGATTCGGTGCCCCTCGTGCAATCATAAGTGATCGCGAACCATTTTTGCAATGGACCAATTATGCAAAGGTCATGCTTAAATTTGGAGTCAATCTCGTCTCTCCCCGTTATCACCCATATAATTAGTGGGCAGGTTGAGGTATCCAATCCGTGGTTGAATAAGTATTCTTGAAAGGACCATAGTCACGGAAAACCGTGCATCTTGGTGGATAAATTAGATGACGCACTTTTGGCCTTCCGTACTGCCTACCAAACACCATCGGTGCACTCCGTACAAGCTTGTATTTGGAAAGCATGTCATCTACCGGTTGATTAGAGCACAAAGCTTACTGGGCCGTAAGCATACAAACTTTGATATCAAAACTCGGGTGATCACAGAAGAGTTCAACTCAATGAACTTAATGCACTTCGTGTTCATGCTATGAAAATTCTTTGACTTTACAAGGAGAAAACAAGATAATCCATGACTCCAAGATCAAAAATCACGTTTTCAACGTCGGTGATCGAGCGCCTCCTCTTTAGCTCAATATTGATGATTTTCTCGGGAAAGCGTAAGGACCCGTTGGTCTGGACCATTCACCGTAACCCAAGTCTTTTCTTTTTTTTTACATGATGGCACTGTTCGAGTTATCCCAAAACTTCGGCGCCAAATTCAAAGTGGATATGGTCAGCGTTTGAAGCACTACTTTGGAGGGGACGTACCACAATTGGTAGTCCCGGATCTCCAGACGTTAACAAGGGACCAATAATTCGAGGAGGGTCAAGCATAGCGTGGACCTTAAAACAAGCGCTTTGTGGGAGGCACCCCAGGCTTATCCGTAGTTATCTTATGTAGTAATAAATAAGTGTTTTTGTGTGAGGAGGCTTACATCTTCCATTACCCGTGTTTTGTCCGTGTTTTGTGTGTTTTGTGTTGAATGTCCAGGATTTCTAGGATTGTGAAGACTCTCGTGTTCGCAGTTTTGCCCTTCATCCACAAGAGTTTCACATCCTCAGCTTCATTTTGGGAATCCAGTATCCAAATCTAATCGACTAACGTTTTATCTTTTGGCACACCTAATAAATTGGCCTTAGATTTAGTAGGTACCCTTAAACATCGAGGACGATGTTTAGTTCTAGTATGGGGGGATCTTCGATTTGATTTTTGCCTGCAGTCGTTGTTGTCACGTAATCTCGTTTTTACCACCAAAATTTCAAAAAAATGAAAAAATTTTTAAAATTTTTTCAAAAATAAATAGTATTTTGTCACAGTTATGACTTTTCCTATATGGGTTAGAATGGAAAAATTTTGACTCGGGCGGGCGTGTTGAGCCCTAGCTTGTACCTTAACCATTTAGTAAACGAAAGTTTATTAGGCTACATTGCGGGATCCTTTTATTTAAGGATTTTAAATTTGCGAGGATCGGAATGATAGTGTTATTACAAGTAGGATGCCTAAACAAAGGATTATTTGGAATCTTAAAAGAACAAAAAACTTATAAGTGTAACTTGTCGTTTTTTCCAGAAGCTTCTTAACGGACTAATAAACGTGCTTATAATTCTTGCTTTTACTTTAAAATTGATATTTTCTTAAAAAGAAGCTCTTTCGGAAACGAAAATATTCATCTTAGTTCAGCCTTATACTTGAGTTTCTAAAAACGAAATTTTCTCTATTATGGAAAATATAATGCAAATTGAAAGAAAAAATTGAAAAAATGAGAAAAATGAATTAAATACTAAAAAAAATTTTAACTGTGGGCTGATAAAGGTTAACTGCATCTTGCCGGCTCACAACCGATGTTGCAGTCTTCAAAATAAGGCCCATAGTGAGATAATAAATGCCAAGCGAAAAAATGTTTTTACTATTCATCATCTTCCCAAACGTGCCCTCTCCTCAAAACAAAGGGCTTTTATCAATTTAAGGGTAAAATAGACAATTCAGGGGAAGAAGAACACGTGTGCAGGGTTATATCATCATCAAACAAGCTCATTGGTCCAAACCCACATGGGGTATGCCACGTTGGAAGACTAAAGCACACAAAGGATGGATTTTTACACTTCAATTACTCTCAAAAGAAGCACACAAGGTGCATCACAACGGATTGCCAAGCTGGCAATCCGTGTGAGTTTGATATGATCCAAGGGTGTAGAATTGTGATCCAATCATTGAGATGATCAAAGGGCCAAGAATGGAAGGGAGGAGTAACAAACTCTGGGGCTAGAACATTCTTTGGCAGGCTATATAAAGCACTCACCTCTCACACACACGATATGTAGTTTTTAGTTAGTCTTTAGAATTTTAGCTTAATTTTCTAGCTTATGTAATTTCCCTTTAAAGTTTTTTGTAATTTTCCTTTCAAGTATTGTAATCAAGTTTTATATTAATGAAATCTAGTTTTACCCTTAAATACTTTGTCATAAGTTTTTTTTAAATTTCACTCATAAGCTCTTATTTCTTCTCAAATGTTAAGCTATTGTTCTAATAAGCTCATATAAGCTCTTACTAGTCTATAAGCTTATAATTGAGCTTAAGTTTAATCTTAATATACCTAAACCTTAAAATCAGTTAATACCTTAACTATTTGGACTTATAAGCTTTGGAAGAGAAGCCTATCATGGAAGGGCTTCTATGGACTTTACTAGCTTATCTTTAAGGATAAGCTAGAGCTTGTAGCTGCTTATTTTTGTGCTTCTGTTTAGCTAAAGCTTGGTAAGTTATCATTTAATTTCATTGTTCTTAAATTTTAGCTTAAAATTGCTTAATAGTGTAGATTGCTCAATAGCTTATGTTTTCTTATATCTGCTTTTCCAGTTACTTATCTGTGTCTGTTTTGCTTATTAATCATCTTTGTTAATCTGTTTTTAGCATAGGAAGATTAGATCTTAGTACTTTGGTATGTGCTTAATTACACATACATTTTTCCATTAAAAACGAGTCTAAATGACAAAAAACAGACAAAAACTGCCAAATATATGTTTGTTTTGCATTTGTATTGTGCAAGAAACGGATATTCACGAAAGGACGAAAAACAAAGCCAAAAACGACAAAACTGAGCACGGAATGGAAAAGTGTGAAAAGACGAAGACAAATCGAAGCCAAAAAGTCAATAAAGTCAAAGGGTCATCAGATAAGTCAAACAGTCAAATTCAAAGTCAACCCCGAGAAGATAAATCAGAAGAAAATATAACTTGAGGGACTAAATTTGCCAATTCCCAAAGTCATATTACAAGAAGATAAAAGATAGGGGCTGAAATTGCTATTTATTGGAAATACAACTTTAGGGTGCATTTCTGCCAAACCCCTAAAGTGGTATTACAAAGGGACTAGTTTTGAAATAGAAGTTATAAGGTTGAGGGGGCATTTCTGCCAAACCCTCAACCTTGTACACCACACAAGGACGAATTTTGCAAAAGCAATTAAATGGTTGAGGGGCCAACTTGTACACTAGCCAAACTTTTCCCCTGTCCCTCTTGTTTAACCAAATTTCCCGCCCAAAAAAAAAACCCCACAACCAAGTCACGGGTTCCCCTCCATGTTTTTACCCTGCAACCCAATTAAACCCTGGATAAACCTTCCCCCCCCCCCCCATCCCACTATCAGCCTAAACACTATAAGATTGCCAACTTGGCAATCCCACCATTTCCCAAGCTTTTCAATGGTTGAGATTGTTCAAAAAGAAGCACAAGATGGAATTAAGGGCCAAGATTAGCTTTTTCTAAGCTCTCACACAACTAAAACAACTTTGGAAGCCCTCATAAAGAAAGCACAACACAAAGACCAAGCAAGTGAAGAATTCGGCTATAAATAGGACCCTAATGTAGCATTGTACATGATCTTAGCATAACTTAGCTTAATTCTAGTTTACTTATCATTTTTAAGTCATATTCAGCTTATTGTAACTTAATTTCAGCATTGTACTCTTTTTAAAAAGTTTAATGAAGATTTGAGGTTTTTAAGTTAAAAAGCAATTGCCAAATTCCAAATTCTAAGTTGTTGAATTGTGTTAATAAGCTCTCACTTAAAGCTTATTTATAAGCTGTTTTTATTAATCAACCTAAAAAAGTTAAGTAGTAACAAGAAAAGTCACAAAAAATCACCCAAAACACCACAGCTTATTTTATGGATGATAAGCCGGATATGGATGGGCTTATGGACCCACTAGCTTGTTAAACACAATCTAGAGCTTTGTTGATTAAGCTCTAATGAGGAGTAGTAGCCTTGTTTAGAGCTAAGGCTTTGGTAAGTCCTTTTTCCTTTAATTTAAGCTAATTTTTTGCATTTGCTTATTTTTCAGCTTATTAGTGCTTATTTCTTATTTGAATATGCTTATTTGAGCTTATTATTAAT
>BQNB010120813.1:2661-20567 GCA_026074375.1 Tanacetum coccineum | reverse complement strand
TTTAAGTTGATTTTCTAGAAAAGCTTGAAGGTGGCGATTTATACACTTGAAGGAGGAGGAATATACATCAGGCGGAACATACCATTGCACTAGGCGATTTATACAGTTTTCACTAGGCGATTTATAAAGTATGTACTTTGTACTATGCGATTTATACCAATTTGCCTAGGCGATTTATACGTACTCCTTCAGGCGATTTATACGTGTGTCTACAAGGCGATTTAAATCATTTTGTCTAGGTGATTTATACGTGCTCTATCAGGCGATTTATACGTGTGTCTACTAGGCGATTTATACCATTGGCTTAGGCGATTTATACTTTGAATTCTTCTAGACGATTTTTACACATTTTTTTTCCATTTTCGGTAATTTCACCGAATTTCATTTTCGGTTCACACAGAAAACCAATTTCGATGAACCATTTTTGGTAACATCAAAAATTCTTCTTTTGGACTTCAATAACTACAATGCGGTTTCTTCTTGATTTAGTAAGTCTTACTTCTTTTCTCGGTTTAATCAAGACTTGTAAAATCCCGTGAACTAAAATTCCATACTCAAATCACAACATCAATCACTTTACCTACTTAAGATCCTACAAAATCATTTTCACTTCATAACACATCAATCATTCATCATGACTACTCCAATTAAAACTTCAACAACAAACAGTCATATGCATAACAACATCATGGCAGCTGGTTCAAAAGATCGTCCACCAATGCTTGCAACGGGAAGATATGCTCAGTGGCAATCATGTTTCATGAGATATGTTGATACGAAACCTGTAGGTTCCAATATTTCACACAAAATAAGACTAGAGAGAGAAAGTTAGAGAGAGAGATGGATGGAAGAAAACTAGAGAAAAACACACTAAATTATGTGTGTAAAATGTTTCAACCAACACCCTCTCCATGTGTGGAGAGGGCTTTTATACAAAGGGTAAACATGGCTTTCCATGGGCTTTTTATAGCTTACTAACTAATACATAAAATTGTCTAACTATTACAAAGGCTCGTGAGATCTCATAAATGATCAACACTTTCTGTATTTCTAACAATCTCCCCCTAAGGGGTGATCATAGAGATCTCTCCTTGTGACCTTGATCATTAATCGTTGAAGCTTCTTGTCTTGATCTTGAGTCTTTTTTATGTAATAGTTGATCTTTTGTCTTGCATATTTATGTAGTGATCTTTGACTTGTGGCTTGAGCTTGTTTCTTTAAGATTGTCATTGTATGTGATCTTGAGCTTTCTTGAGATCATCATCTAAATTTAATCTTTATTCATCATCTTGTGATCTTTTGCCATCTTGTGTGCTTGTGACTTTCGGGCCGACATGCTCATACTTGTTGCAATCTTGAAAGCTTGACTTTATGTTCGTATTTCTTCATCAATTCATAACTTCATCACTTTGACATACTGAAGAAGACGTTGATATAAGAGTTTATGGAAGTTTTGGGTCATTCTTTCTTGATGTTATAAAGTCATTGCGTCTTGAGTATGAGCATGTGGCCATGAACTTGAATCTACTGGAGCGAGGTATCTGCATATAACAACCCATAATTTTCATCACTGTAATCTCCACTTATATTATTAAGTACTACTTTTTCACGGGAAATTTTTTGCTTTATTCCATTACGTATCATAGTTTACATTTTAAAAGTAAACAAGCTCTCGCAATGACCTATGCCTATTTATATCTATGTTTACATCATGTAAACATCATAATATGTCAATTCAATAATCTATTATCCTCTATAACATATAAGTTATCTATTTAATAAAGTTTTCACGACAATATAATCAAATGAACATAAACCGTTAACGTTTATGCCTAAACCCTAATTTTGTGTAATGTACACATTCAAAGTGAATGTACAAGTAATCAAAGCACATGTACAAGTAATATAACATCTCATTTGAATATGAATTCCCTCCAAATAAGGTACAAGCCTTTAAAGCATAATGTACAAGTCATTAATGCACGATATCCAAAATAGCCATTTTACCTTCGTTTTCCTAAAGAATTCCGTACAACCCATTAGGTACAAGTTACAAGCAAGCAATGCACTACATTTACATTCCATTTACCTTCTCATTTCATGAAATTATGAAGAAATCAAAACTAGAAACCCTAACCCGAACTAGTTTCTAAACCGTGACTCGTTTCCTTATTTTTACCCACTTTAAACTCAAACCACTAATCAAATTATGTTATAAACTCATAATATAAACATTACATTTCATTTTCCATCCTTATTACTCCAATATACTCGAAATATAAGCTTAAAATCCTAACCGAACCCATAAACCAACCCGCGACACCTTTTTCTTGTTTCTACCCATTCTTAAATGCAACCAAGTAAACAACCACCTCTATGATGCACCTACTTCCTTCCCAATCAGCACACAAGCACCTCACTTGTGTAACTTGGCCTCCAAGAAGCCACCTCCTCCTTGTTTTCCGTGTGGTAACCCGCGGCTGAACCAAGCACCACCTCACCACTCTACAACCTTGCCAACACTCTTAGCTACACCATAGCCTCACCATGTAATCCTCATAGACCCTCTTACTCAGCCCCATCAGAAATAAGACACCTTGCACTCCCAACTTGAGCTCCAAGGGTCTTTGACCCTATAAAAAGGGGGCGAACCCTCCTTATTTCACTCACACCTTCATTCTTCTTTCTATCTCAACAATGGCTTCCAAGTTCTGATCTAAGAAGTATAAGAGAGTCCTAAGAGCAGAAGTTAAGCCAAGAGTTCAAGCCTTGAAGCCCCGAAGAATATATTCTAAGCGTACGAGAGAAATCAACCCATTTTCGATCATCAAGCTCAATCCCATGTTATATAAACTTCAAATCTGATTATATACTCTTGTTAATATCATATGATCATATTGAATCTATATTTGAAAGATTTAAACTCAAAACCATGCTCGTTTTCCTTTTTGATCCAAAACCGTAACTCATAAACCCTAAATTCATGTTTTTAATTAATCTATAAGCTAAACTTGTAAAAAGTTGTTATAATCTATCCTAATAAACTTAACTAATGATAATATAATCACTTTATTAAGTCTTGATAAGATTTGAATTAAAAACCTACGCGTTTTAGTTATTAAACCCTAAAACGACCCGTTTTGATTTCTAGCTTAACAAATCATGATTTTAAACTTTCGTTATGTTAAAACATCTTATTTTAGCTTATCTTAATAAGCTATGACCTGCAAATTACTTTTGGAATCTTAAAATAAGCTTGCATGCAAATTTAGACTAGTTTTGTAATTATTTTTCATACATAGGGGTATATATTGTAACTTTTTGAAATTATCAAGTACAAGGGCTGAAAATGTCATTTTAATAAAGTTATAACTTCAAGGGTAAGTTTTGCCAAGTTATAAAGTCAAGGGATTATTTGATAAATACTAAAAGGACTAGTTTTGTAAATATTTATAAATCAAGGGTTTATATTGTAAATTTAATATTCTTAAAAATATAAAATAATATATTTTTATATAAATTATAAAAATATAAATAAAAGTTATTAAACTTGTTTTTATTGAAACCCGACACATTAATCGTTATTAATTAACGATCGACGCATTTTAAATTAAATACGTTTTATATTAAACGTAATTTATCATCAACTAACTTTTGAAGAAACATTAAAATCATATCGTATCACGATACTAGGGAAATTCATGTGAGGGGTCTTTTTTATTGAAACTTGCCTACATTACCCGTAAATACATCTTAATACACAATAAGCTTGATCAATTATAAACTTGACAACTTTTAGAAAACACACTATATTAATCTAAAAAAACACATGCTTTGTATTTCAAAACACACATTTTGTATCAAGGGTCGAATCAGAATCACGATTTCGCAAGTATGATTAATTGCAGCTATACACCGTCGTTTTGCGCGAGTATTCGTCTAATTTTTATACTACATCCGTCTCACATTAAGTGTCCAGTTTGACCTTTTTAAGTCATTTTTCTTCAACTTTGACCTTAATTATTTCTTCTTATGTTATATGATGCTTGATGCAAAACATATGAATTGATAGAGTTTTGAATGTGTTTTTCATTGGTATAATTTTTATTAAGTATTATATAAAACAAATAAAAATATTTACGGTCAAAGTTGATGAAAAAAGACTTCAAAAAGTCAAACTGGACACTTAATATGGACAGAAGAATAATTGATAAGATTGGAATATATATGAATGACAAGTTTATTAATAAAAGGATATCACTATTATTATATGTATTTAACACCACAAAATATTAAAGTTTTTATCCCCCGCCCATATTTCAGTTCTCCCACCCATTTATCCCCAAAAATAGAGTTAATTGCATTTTTGGTCCCTGTGGTATGACCGAATTGCAGGTTTAGACTCAACCTTTTGAAATTGCAGTCAACGTCCTTATTTTCAAGTTTGGGTTGCAGGTTTGGTCCTCAGGCCGAGACCAAACCTGCAATTTGGCCAAACCACAAAGACCAAAAATACAACCCAAAAGGACTAAACCTGCAACCCAAACTTGAAAATAAAGACGTTGACTGCAATTTCAAAGGATTAAGTCCCAAACCTGCAATTTAACCATACCACGGGGACAAAAAATGCAATTTACTCCCAAAAATAAAAATGCAACAAAAAATGCAATTTACTCACGCCTCCCATTTCTTTTACATACAATGTCGCCTAAAAAACCAAACCAATGTTTTTGTTGTTTCTTTAATGGATTCCTCCCAACTCCACCAATGGTAAGATATATAGACATTGATTTAACTTCTATTATACTTCGTAGATTATGCTATATGTGTAGTTGCAATTTTTGTCTTTAAAATGTTTGAAGATATGATTTTTATATAACTGAAGCACAAGAAGTATGAATTTATGGGTTAATTTGACACGTTATGATGAAGGTTGTATATACTTCTTGAAGTTCTTTAACTTTAATACTTGGCCACTTTAAGAGGGACGTGTGATATTAGAGTTGCAGAAGCTTAGAAACATATGCTTGAGCTTTCATGATTTCATTGAATGTGTTGGTCAAGTATGAGCATGTGGTAATGAACATGTCTCTGCCGTAACACGATGACACCATCTCCATCTTTATATGAACCTGTAATAAAACATTTAGCAATAAAGAGAAAAATTGATTTGAAAATCAGTCGACGTGTTACTTAGTAAAAGGGTTTGTAACACATCGGGAGTTTTAAGCTTTTGTTAAAGTTCATTAACCGTCAATTCGTATACCGGAACAAGTTTGATTCTTGTAGAATCGCACCATCATTTCTTTTTAGTTGGCACAAGTTTGATCCATTTAGGATCTCGCAAGTCACCAAGAGCTTGTTTGATGTTGGCTCTAGTAGGATTTACATCTTCACCGTGATACTTAGGTATCACTCAGATGTTCTAGCAATACCAGAAGGATAATGCGTAGGACTCTTATGATAATCCTTGTTTCACATTGTGTGAAGAACAAGTAAAATGGAATAGTGTCCAAATGAGATAAATTTATGATCTCTTCATTCTAGACTCAATTGTGCGTTTTGGTTTTAGTGATCAGAGGCTAGAGCGGACTGCCACCTTTTCAGTATCAACTAACTTGGAGTGAGAAAGTCAATAGATAACATGTTTAGTCTCTGTAAGAAATGAAACAAAAATCTTTTGAGAGATTCTGAGTTGCTAGGGAGGGTTGTGCATTGCATCACTAGGTCCATGACAGCTTTTTTCAATGTCAGCAATCATCATTGTGATTTTGACAGTGGATGTATTGACTCGGTTTCTGCCTAAGTGTATAGAGGGATTCTTTCTTTTCACCCTTTATCTTTATAATTCTTTTTCATTCTTCAACCCCTTTAGAACTTACCGAGACTTCATGACTAGTACCTTGTTGGGTTTGTTCCAGTACTAGCTCCATCTTAGTCGGCACTATTCCTTTATTCTCACTTTTATTCCTTTTTATGTCATACCTAAGGACTTCTACACTAACTAGTAGATTGTCCTGGGTTAGATCCCTCCGGTTGGGCTGGATCCATGGGAACTATACCTACCTTACCAACCTTAGAAATTCTGATTAATAAGTAATTTACCTTGGTAACAGTCTTTTTGGTACTATTCAACCATTGCTATAAAACCAACATGAAAACTCTTCTGGGTACTTGTGATATAAATATCAAAGCTTTTTGAACCTTGATTGTTTTTGCTTTTTAGAAACGCTCCCCCTCAACATGTGCATCGTTATACGAAAATGTTTAGCACATGAAGGATGGAGTACACACATGAGTCCATAAATCACATTTTTATAAATTTTCATATTTTAATCACTTTTCTCCCCTTATCAAAAAATTTAAACCCTTTAATATTTTAGATATCAAATGATTCAAATATGTTAGTAATTTGGCGAGGATAAATGTAGCTGGTTATTCAACAAGCACGATGTGGAACATATTAATGCTCCCTCTTAAATTATGAGGGTATGTGTTAGTGTCAGATATAACAACTTTTGAAGGATTTTGAGTCTAACGAGAAACTCATGAAATAATTACACAATGACACTTAACTCCTAAAGATACACTACTTAAAAATGTTGTTCAAAAGATTATGTATGGGACAGGACCTGAAAATGTTCAAACGAAAATGACATGTCATTTTATCCATGTCAGATACAATCTGTAGTCCATCTTGATAATCTCACTTTTAGATGTTTGCTTAGCTTCAATCGGATCTAACCATTCCTTTCTTGATAGATTCAAAGCCTTCTTGCGATCCGCATTAAGTAGAATGGATGTTTAACGCTAATGTATAAAAGTACACAATTAATTCGAACCATAACACCAAAAGTTAATTAAGTCTGGGATGTTCGCATTTCTCATTACACGATAGTGATGATATAAATTGCAACACCAAAGTCAATTAAGTCTCGGATGTCATAATTATCTCCTCTAAGTAGTCAAAATGATAACACCTAAGTCAACTAAGTCTGAACTGTACACATTTTCTTCACGGCCTCCGACTATGACCAACTGAAGGACATTAACCCCCATTTTACTTGTCTTACCTAGATGTATCCTCTTTTATCAAATATTTCTTTCCTTTTAAAAATAAGCTTAGTGATTGACTGTTAAAGAAAGTTTTATTGAATAGTATTCAATTCTCACGCTAGAAAAACTCTTCTGAAACACTTTTCCCCTTGGTATCTTAAATGTTTGCATATAAAACTAACAAGATTATCTCTTCCCCCTTGTGGAAGAAATGTGCCATGAAAGTAACAAGTTAAGCACTGATTTTCTCTGCGGTTTTGAACAATTTGTCTTCCAGATTGGCCTAAAATGGAAAGATGGATATGGGACTGGTATCTCGTGCCACTTGTTGTACGTTATTGTGTATTTATCCTTCACAACTTACTGGTTTTGATACCTCGGAATCAGCAAAACCTTGTACGCACCTATACTTGAGATCGTGTTCGAAGAATTACTAAGCTTAAAAACTATCTCGTAAGAATCAACATCAAGGCTTTTAAAACTATGTGATTATTTCCATACATTCTAAGTCTTTTTAATACTATGAAGTGTTGGCAATATTGATCGAATGTAGTTTAAAGCCTGAATTCACTAAGTCTTAAATTGCACATAAGTCCATAAAGTTTTAAACAAATGACATCTAAGCCACTTGTGCTATATATTAACTCACCTTTTAAATTATTATCCGTCATTGTTCAAAAAACTTTATATGTTTATTCTGTGACTTATTTTGAATTACCGTTTAAAAAGATTATTTGATGGACACTTTTCTCACCCTCTAATAATGAGCCATTTTTCTACTTTAAAGAGTTGTTTCATCTTGTTTTTAGTGGTTGAATTTGTCTTTGAAAATCTTTTTTGTGATTATTGAAAACACTGATTCATTGTGAAGACAACTTTTTACGTATATACAATAAGATTTCTTTTATTTTGACCAATAAATGCAAGAACACGTTCACTTATCTATAATACAATCCAGGGTTATGTAAAAAGTGTTCATAACCCATGATGCATGGATATGAAGTAATCCATGCCCGATAAAAGTTAATTACCCGTTGTCAGGAACAACAGTCTTTTTGACGACATGCTTTCCTTAATTTGAAAAGTGGGTTGCAGTTTGAAATATCTGCAAGCTATGAAGACATGTTTTGAAAGGTTTGAACTTCTGATCGAACTTTATTTAAAGACATGTGTCATTATTGAACGACATTTCTAGGTTCGTAAATATTATCGATTTTTAGAAGACATGTCTTGAAAAATATTTTTGGTATTTTTTATTTTTTGATTTTTATGGTTTTTTGTAGGTTTTATATTTTTTGTATTTTCTTTTTGGTTTTAAATATGTACATAGGATACATGAAGAATTACCACTATTATTCTTCCTTTGAGATAGTAGATCTCAACCAGACCGTTTCCCATCGATAGAATCAGATTGTCATTTGCGTCAAAGTAGCACCAAATGGCATGTTCTTGTAGTTGACTTCTTGTCGAAATCAATCGAGAAGGATCGCCAATAACATTCTCCAATGGATGATTCTTTGTCTACTTAGTGAGAGTATCAAACGATTGGTTAATATTAATGCAGATATCGGATGGTGGAATGACCCTTTATATAGAGTTGTTTCTTTAGATACTCAGGTTGAAAGAAATGATTATGATATGAGGGATGCCTTATCAAAATTGTACATTTTGATGTCCAATGAATTAAGTTATCCAAAACCTTGATGAATGACTTGAGATCAAATTTCCTGAGTTGTTGGTGAAGTACTAGCAGTGGTAAATCTTGTCACAGGTAGTTGATGAAGGTGATCCGGTTGGATCCATTAGCTCTCTGCTGCAGCAACAGTTATCGGATTAGATGAATCAGCACGTTGGTTAGTAGGATTAAATTACTCATCAAACAATGGTTGAAACAGGATCTCATAGTCTTTCTTAGATGGTGGAACATAAGGTGTTAGAGAAACTGGGTTTTGCACGAGTCCTGAACTGATGTATCCAGGAGTTAATTTGACCATTTCATACACACTGAGAGACTAAGTTCAACTGTATTGATCACAATTGATTCACTATTCTCCCCTTCAAAAATTGCATATGTGATTGCCATTTTTGATTGATCTAGTGAATTAAAATACAAGCTAATGTACGTCGATCCACTTTAATGATTTGAACGAGCATGGGGAAATTTTTATAGGAATGTTGATGGAGAATGGTCGGATACAAGAAGATTTCTCTTCTTGTGAAGTTAAAGTGCACTGAAGGCGTACACCTTCTTTTATTCTAAGGATCGGGGGATGATAGTGTTGTCTGAGCATGCCATAGTTTATGGACATCAGATTTGAAATCCCCTTGACCTGGCTTATGCAGGTATCAGTCTTTTCGGGTAACACCATACTCTGGGGTCTTTTCTTTATAAGGATTTAAAAGATGTACCTGCACTTGAGTTAAGAGTACCTGTAATGACATGGTGAGTTTGATCGCATTCATATAGGTTAGTGATATCATCATTTGAACCATTTTGAGGTACACTTTCAAGTTTGGTTGTGCTATCGGTGAACATCTTTCCAGTAGGTATCCACCTAATATTGAAAATTCTACTTGTCGGTTTCCACCTAAGACAAGATCTAGGAGTGTTTGGTTTCTCATGCACATCAGAAGACTTATTGGGAGAAATCCTAAATCCTTTAGAAGTCCATCTTTTAGGTTTGATTACATTAGTTATCATTTCTATGGGTTTGCTACTGTTTTTAGTCTTATGGGATTGAACCTTAACGTAAGAGTTCACCTCTTTTAGGAATTTTGTTAAACAAACATCATGATTCGCATTAAAGACACATTTTTGACAAGTCAAACAAACAAAGTGTTTGGAATCTGAAAAGGAACTAGAATTCCTAGAGTGATCTACTAGTGGCACACTATTTGACGTTACACCCACTACTCTTAGATATAGGCAAAACTACCCTAAGATGTTTGATTGTTGCTCCCTAAGCGTTTGTTTACTACCATTAGTATGTGATTTGTAGACTAAGTAGTATGCATCACACTGATTTTGAATTCCTATTTCTTTCTTGTGTCTCTTTACTAGCTTCCTCTAGAAGAGATATTGTGATTAAAAAGATGTGGATTATGAGCCATATCATTTGAACCATACGATTCTTCTTGACTATTCCTAGATGAGCCAGGTGCAATTATGTGATGAGGTTTTGCAAGCACATATTCTCGAACTTTAGAAAAATAATGAGGAGTGACTGGTTTTGACAAAACGTTATTCATATCAACTTGGGAGGCAAACCGTGGTTTTGAAAAATTAGGTCGTTCAGATTTAAACGCATTTGGTTGTCTAACAACTGATTGGTTTCTGGGTGGTTGTAAAACCGGTTTCCCCAAGATTGATGATTTTGAAAACTTAGTATCCATGTTATTTCCTTTTAACTTTCTTAATTCGTTTTTCAATGCTGTAATTGTAAACCCCTTTGCCTGAAGTTGAGCTTTGAATTCATCATTTTTGTCAATCAAAGAAGTTGTTTGTTCTATAGTCTTAGTTCTTGTTACTTTAATAGAATCATACAAGTCTTTGCAATGCTTTTTCAAAGTCTCATTTTCCTTAAGTAATTTAGCAAATTTATGTTCCAATTCGATGTTAATTGTTTCAATTACATCAATGTCATGTTTAACCTTGGCTTCTTACTTTCTCATTGCATTATTTTTATTTTGTTTCTTCATTACGTTGTTGTCATTGAGTTTGTGGCTGTAGCTGAGCTTTCAAAATTTGTTTATCCTTAAAAAATTCATGATATTTAGGAGTCATCCTGATTCTTACTGGTTGTTTACTTTGAAAAAACTTTCTTCCTTTTTGTTGTATTGAAATTTCAAGTGATTTACATGTTTTTAATGTTGTAAAAATCTGTTTGAAAGTCTCATGTTAAACTTCTTTTTCATGCATATCTTTCATTTTGAAAAACTCAGCATTATGCAAAGGGATATGGGTTTTTATTGATATTGTTCAGATCTGGGTCAAATCTCGTACATTCCCCTATGGACAATATTTGTTGAATCAGGAGTGTTTTTGCTATCAATCTTTTCTAACTATATGTGTCATAAATGGGTTCAGATTGCTCTGTATGTTGTTGTATTCATTAGCATTGGACATTTTTGTTGATCCCACTGAATAGTATCTTGATTAGCTGGTTTAAATGGCTTAGTTCGATTGCGAATAAAATCCAAGACAACTATGGTAGAAACTTTGATTATGAATATCCAAGACTATGCAAAATCTAGTCAATGTACTAAGAAGAATTCTTAATAAAACAGTAAACAAATCAAAATCAAAATCAAAAACATATTACTCAATATAAAATGAACACTCTTAAGAGTGTTAGGTTTTACAAAACATTGAAGCTATAAATGACTGTATATAGATATATCAAACTACATGACATAGGCTCCTTTTTTACACCATGAAGTCTACATGGCTTAAAATTATTCCTAAGTTATCATGATCTTTCTAAAACAAATACCTTATACATTTATTTTTCAAAATTATATCATTATTTCCCGTAAAGTAATCTTGGATAGCAATCTTCATCTTTATCCTTTTGTCAGTAGAAACTCTTCAAGCAGTTGTAATCTTTCAGCAGTTGTAACTTTCATACCAGCAACATTAACTTTTGTACCAGCAGCACTAACTTAGCAATATTAACTCCAAGCAGCATCAAAAGGCTTTTAATCCCAACAATCCTCCCCTAAACTTGATGTTCATCATCTGAATCTTCAAGTTTTATTAAAAGTCTTCACCATCACCAGGAGGATGCATTCAAACACTTTATTTCTTCTTGACCTGCTTTGTCATGAGCTTTAGGAGTTGATAACACATCTCATTCCAATAGTCAGTTTGAGGCTTCTTGTTGAGCATCTCTGTGATTGTTACAGGTGTAAGAGGGTACTTTTTCTCTACCAGCATAAAGATATGCATGTTTTGAAATCTCACAAAATGCACTCCACATGAAGAGAATAGATTCCAAATTGTCACTTTATAGCCTTGTAGATTCCTCTATATTACACTTTCTACATCAAGTTTAAACATTACTTTCAGATCTCCTCATAACACTCTTTCATATGCCTCCTCCGGCCTTGTATTCCTATGTTTATCTTTAACCAAATTCTAGAGTGTTTCTAAGTCTTCCCTCGTTCTCTATTCTAAAGCATCCAAAATCATAGATGTATACCTTATTTTTGAACTTCACCACCAGCCTTTTTCAATTCGATAGTATCCATCTTTCCTTCTTTTGACGATTTATTTTTCCATTCAACTGTGACTAGAGGATTTGTGGCTTAGAGGTATAGATCAATTGATACTCATTATGTTGAACTAATATCCATTTGTTTTTCATCTCTGTCTACTCTTGATCTTCATCTCCTTCAGATTCTACATGTTCATCTCATCTTTTCTGCTTCTTTTGAATTATCAGATTCAGAGTTTTTCTCCAGCTCTTTTAGAACTTTCTTCTGTTTTGGTCTTACTGTCTCTTCACCAATCTCTTTATCTATGTCTACAAAAAGTGTTTTCCTTTTCATCCTATTTTCAAAACATCTCCTGGATCTCATCATAACTTTTTCTATTCAGCTGATTATGTTTGTATCCAACCATGTTTTTCATATAGGTATACATTCTCTTTTGTGTCTTAGTTGGTGGTTTGTTCCTTTTTTCTTTAGCTCTCAATGCTGCAAAGTGTTTCTTTCTCTTCTCTAAGAGTTCTACAAACAACTTTGACTTTTCTTCAATACTTAAATGTTCTTGTTTTTCTGTTTGCATTTGTTGAGCCAATTGAAAGTCTGCCATCCATCATTGCTTTGTGTGTTTTCCAATAGATTCAATTTAAGCTATGTTGGCTTCTTCTTCTTTTGTCTGGAATGAATGCTCTTCTTTTCTTCCAATTCAGCTTGTAGTTGAGCTGCAAGATTTCTAGCAACTTCTTCATCAAATGCAATTTGATCTTTCTTCTTCAAAGGTTTTTCAGGCTCAACCATTTTTGCCTTGACTTTGTCTTTAGCCTGTGGAAGTTGTGATGCTTGTGAAGTGATTGTTGTTTGTGTGAATTTACTTGGCTCTTAAAATACAACACCTCTAGCCGTGGGTCTTGTTAATTGTAGGTTGTTTGCAGGCAGCAAGTTGTACTAGCCTTGGGTTTGCACATTTTATCTCTGATTAAAGTCTGAAAGCAAGAGTCAATTCTTCAGGAATTTCAACACTGGTAGTAGTAACTACTTCTCCAAGCACATGAGTAGTAACTGGACATCAGCTAGGCACTATCTACCTTTTAACTTTTTCACCTCAACTTCCTACTCATCTAAAAATGCCTATGTTAAACATTAGATTGATATCACTCTCTCCCCTGAGTCTCATCAGTTTGTGTAACCTCACAGCTTGGTCAATGTCAACATTCTTCCTCCCTGTTTGGATGCATCCACCTAAGCACCTAAACTAGCATCATCAGACGGAATTTCACATTCTTCTTGATAATCAAACCTTTTTTAGTCTTCTAGACATTGCAAGTTTTGGACTCATTTCTTCTCTAGCTTCTTAACTCTCTCCTTCAATGTAACAATCTCTGCAGCTTGAGAAAGTATGGTTATTTTACAGGGCAAGATCCCTATCAGATGTTGGTGCACAAAGGTCCATCAAATTCATTAAGTTACATTTCTATCATCACCACTTTGTAGGTTGGATCATAAGAGGCAGATAGACACATGCTCCTCATTGATAGCTGTTGATCCCACGCCCTTGATCGTTCTTTATGTAGTAAAGGTGTTTGTTTCCTTGGAAAGAATCAAAAATAACAATGGTTGAGAATTTTGTACGTATACCAAAGTGTTATGCGAAATCTAACACTTTGATACTCTAGAGGTTTTATTCATAGAAATTAATAAACAAACCAATCCAATAAGAACAATGAAGTTATTATCAAACTGCTACAATATTATTAGAATTTTTATACGGTGTACTCTTGTATACTAGTGGGTTACAACTTGAAGCTATCACATCTATTTCTATAAAGTATTCATCTAAGTGTCTATAAGTGTATGTCTATCCTAAACCTAGGATCTCCTTTTATAGAACACAAGGAGTCCTTTACAAAGATAACTACCTATCTTTTAGGATTAGTTACCAGCATCCCATAATAATCTCCATGCATACTTATCTCCAATGTCAGCTGCTTTGAACCTTCAGAGTATTTTAACTCTTTCTCCATGCTAGTATTAAATAACACCAGTTGTATTTTCCTATAGTTTGTTCTTTGCAGTACTAACTCTATTAGTAAGTTAGTAATACCTGTGCAGTATTATGTCTTGTGAAGATTTATTCCTAACATCTCCCCTAAAACTTGTGATTGTCCTTTAATATCATTAAGTTTCTTCTGAATTAATCTTCTAATCTTCTTCCTTTGCTAACGATTCTTTCAACTTTTCTATTCTACTTATGTTACTTGAGATCTTTATGAACCTTAAGATGTTCAAACGCCTCGTGTAACTCTCATGATCAACCTCCAATTTATTTTTCAACATCTTGGAAATCTCTCTTGACCTTAGAGGGTATTTCTTCTCTAGTCAGGCATTATGTATGGGCTTATAACCATTCGAATCAAGTAAAATGTGAATTCCGTTAAAAATCATATAAACTCCAACTAATCACATTGTATTCATGCTGACTCTTCCATATCTCATCTTCTTCATCTAGGCTCAAAATAAGGTATGTAAAATATCCCAAAGCAATCAGATCATACCCTTTCTGGTCTTGAAGTAATATTACCTTCCTTGACTATCTGTACAACTACTCTACATCCTGTCTATCAAAAGTCTTCAAGCATTCTCACTTAAAACCTTGTAGTTCTTCTGTGAACCTGCCATCTCCTCTGACGATTTGATAATACATGAATTCTTGTCAAAACAACAAGTCTTTCCAATCCACAATCGGAAAACTTTGGTAGATAGAGATTGCAACCTCTTTAGGAAAGCTTCTCTTAGTTTATATCTAAAAATTCCTTTGTTTCTTCCTTTCTCAGCATCTTCCTTCATCTTTGTCTCTTCCTTGTGTTTTTCTAGAATAGATTTCTTTCTTTTTGCTTCAAGGGTTCTTTAACAACTTCTTTTATTTCCATTCTGGTGTAAAAAATCCTTCTTCTTCAATCTTTTCAGCAGACTTCATCTTTTCATGGAGGACCTTTTTTGGATACTTCATCTTTGAGGACAATGCTCCATAGGCTCAATGTGTTGATTTAAAATCCCAACCTTTTTCATATTATTGGCTTCCTAATCTAATCATAAGAACATTCCTTTGAAGTCACTAAGCTTGTGGTTCCCCTGTTTCTTCAAGTATTTTATCACATTTTTCCTTGCCTTAGGCAACTGTCTTTGTTTCATCTTTAGAGTATGATACTTATGACTGAAGGATTTTCCAATCTTCTTCTTAGATGTCTTAGCTTCAGCCATAGCTCTTTGTCTTTCCTCTTCATCCCACTGACTGGCTATTTCTTCATCTCTTGCAATCTGAGGCCCTTTGCTCTTCATTCATTTGCTATTCAAGTCTGACGGCTTCAGCAAAACTTAATCTTTCTTGTTACATAGATTCTTTCTAGACTTCTTCTTGGGCTCAGGACCTCTATCATTATAGCTTTTCCCTTGTTCGTGTATATTGACTTTTCTCTGCACTCCTTCTTGTATAAGTAATAGTTCCTCTAGCAGTACTAAGATTTACCTCAGCAGTACTAACTATTGGAACTTCTTCACTAGCAGTACCTTGTTTTGCTCCAGCAGTACTAACTTCAGCACTTCCTTTTTTCACTGCTTTCTTGATCTTGAATTACTTTTGTAGGAGTCACATCTTGAATCACAGGTTCAGTTTCATTACTTGCTTTCTCTTGAAACCTACTGCATCAGATATTATCCTCCCCTGTTTGGCAATTAATCATCTGCCAATGTCTTATTATCTGATATGAACAATTCTAGCTCTCCTCCTTGCTTTCCCAATCTTGAATTTGAGCCACTCTTGCTTCTTGACCCTAGTATGCGCTTGCGAAAGTAGAGCTATAGGTTTGCTTTGTTGTCTTCATGTCATCCTTAAAACTCCTTTCCTGACAAAATAGATTTGGTAACCAATCTGTTTTTTTTTTTTTCTTTTTCAATTCATTGAGTTTCAATCTACCCTCATCACTTCCATGTGAGTGAACAACATGGATAGGTGATTCATTGGGTGTAGGAAGATGGTGTTCTGCTCTAGGTGATGGTTGTGTTGGTGATGGTTGTGTTGGTGATGGTTGTGTTGGTGCATTTGCGCAGTTGATTAGCAGATTGATATGTTTAGGTGTAGGTGAAGGTGAAGATGTGATTCTGGAAGGTGAAGTGGAAGGTGCAGTAACATCTAACATAGTAGGGAAAAGTGCAACTTCTTGTCCTGAAAAATGCCTTTGTAGCCTCTTCATATTGTTTAAACACCTTCCATGCTTTAAAGGAGAGGGTACAGGATGGATCTTGTGTGTTGTTGAAGCTGGTTTATCTGCATATCTAAGGCATATTTGAATGAACCAGGGTACATCAAAAACTTACGGGGCTAGAGATATTGTCCACCATATGCTCAAAATTCATCCTAGAAAAAATTATACTTCTATTGGTAGCTAATACAAATAACTAGCAGTTGCATATTACTACTAAAACTGCTCCCAAGCTGTCTTCTTTGGACTAGGGCATATGAGAATATAGTGGATAAGGAATCCTCCATTGAGAGTGGAAAATGCACCCTTTTGAAAAAAGTTAACTTATCCGGTCTGTGTGATATCCCATGAGTGCCAACTGCTCAAAGATCTCCGAGTTGGGTATAGAAGTAATACCATCATGATCATCCAACTTGAGATATCGTCTTAAAGATGCTTCAGTGATAGTCATTGAGTGACCATCAATGGTAGCAGTAATCTGGACTCTCTATTATCATCAGTAGTAGCTTCAGCAGACCTCCAAAATTGTTTGATAAAAGAGATATACACATCTGGCTTCTTTATAAGGGCATAGCAAATGTGACTTCGATTTAGGAAATCGATGACTTGATGAAACCCTGCACTTCCTGTAGATTTCTCTAAAAATGCTACCATGTTGTGCTTGTCACAAAAATCTAAATTTGCCATGAATAAAAGTGTGAGGAATCGAGTGGGATATGATCGTAGATGAATATATGAAGGCTGGAGAAAGTTAATTGAGATTTAAATAGAGAAAACGTAGAGATATAGTTTGACCGACTTAAAGAAAATTAAGTTTATTGTGATTAAATCAAACGTATATATAGAAAGATCATGAAAGTCCAAATAGTCAAACCCTATATCATAGGTATTTGGCGGAAATATCTCAACGACTCTATTAATTAATGAAAAAATCTGTTAGGGCCAAATAGTAATAACGGTCATCCAGTAGTACTAAATTTGGTCTAGCAGTACTAAAATAAGCCTAGCAGTATTAACTTCTCCACCCAAAAGCAGTACAAACTCCAAAGTTTTGTATTAATCAAAAATAACTTCACACAATCTCTCTTTTTGTTTTTAAGCTCACATTTTATCTCTCAATTCTTTTAACTCACTTTTCACTCTGTCTGTTTTTCACACATCTCTCTTTCTGTTTTTAATCTCACCAATTCTCTCTATTCTTTTAACTCACTTTTCACACAAAGTATAGTTTTTGGCAAACTACCAGCCATTAACAGATTTGATTAGTCTTTACCAATAGCCGTTTGCTTTGGACTAGCCAATGCTTCATTGTAAAAACATGGTGCATTGATGACCATATAGTTTTGAGTAAACTATCAACTATCAACGGATTTGAGAAGTCTTTACCAG
>BQNB010120812.1:2492-20567 GCA_026074375.1 Tanacetum coccineum | reverse complement strand
GTAGATTTTGACCTTTTGCCTTGGTTAAGGGCATTTGGTCGAGATTTGCATTTGAGTTATTTTAAGTGTATACCGTCAACGAATCAGGTAGCGTATCAAAGAGTTGTTGGATTTACGATTTAAAGTGTCCTAGCTCCTCATACGTTCACTACACGACCTTTTAATTATGATAGCTCAAACGATAGTATGATGAGCTATACGACCTTTAAATAATCAATTGTTTAGTACTTATACGACCTATATTGGATTAGGTTGCATTCGATCGTAAGCGTGACGCATTTTTCTGTTGTGAATACTTGTTGATTACCATTCACTCGAGGTGAGTTCGTAGCCCCTTTTTCTACTACTTGTTTTATTAATTTTTGGGGAGATTACATGCTTGATTTCTTTGGACACAAGTGTTTTCAAAAATGTATGCTATTTCCTGATTACATTATTGCCTAAGTTACTGTATTACCATTTAAGTCCCCTTTTATCATGAACCGTTAATTACCTGCTGGGTATACGCTAGTGTTATGGATAGATCTATCGGGACTGACCATCCTCGTCTGGGCTGTGGTTTCTAGTTGACCATTGACGCATTTAACATTTGAAGAAAATTCGTAGGATGTTTGGCAACATCTGTATTGAGAAAATTCGTAGGATGTTTTTGTAACATCTGTATCCGTGTTGGGGCACAAACCTCGAGTAGTTTGATTACATTTATTACTAAGGTTCGTGTCATGAGCTTAGGGCAATAAATACAAAGTGGTTGGACCTATCGAATGTGTTTCATAGTCTAACTATTACTTAAATCTTGTGGTCCGACGCTATCCTGATAAACCTATGAATTCACTAAACCTTTGTGTTGACTTTTTGCATGTATTAAACTCATGTGCTAAGTATAAGCTTGGATGGGAGCCGCCGACGGATATCTATTAAGAGGGATTCTGATTCTATATATTCAATGAAACTTGTTGTCTTAGTAAAATCTTAATGTCATTTAACAAAACTGAAAATACCTAACAAAAAAACTCAGACTTTTGTAATGGCATCTAATGAAACTTATTTTTAACGTCCATTTAAGGTCGTTTTCCGTGACTTGTGTTTTGTGCCCTGAAGTAGCACCCCAATGTTACCATTCCGCTGCGTTGTCCTGATTTTTGGGGGTGTTACAGATGGTACCAGAGCCAAGGTTATAGGGAACTGGGTCATTTTCAAACCGAGGTCTATAACCACAAAGTTAAAAGGTTTTTCTTTTCTTTCATTTTAAATACAGAATCCTTCATCGCTATCCGATATCCACGCGCGCGTATTCCCTGATCCTTACTTACTCTTGTAGTTTTGAAAATTGTTAAGCTCATCGAGCTTAACAACTTTGTTTCACAAAGTTTTTCCAAAAAAAAAGAGGGAAAGACAAGGGGTGACCCGGGTGAGCAAGACTCGAACCCGGGTCTCAACCCTCGATACATTCCCCCTTTACACACACACATACCGCTGCGCCCTTGGGACTTTTTCGTTATAGTCCCAAGGGCCTTGGTATTTATATACGTTTTTGCACTTTAAGCCTATAAGCTGTTACAGCTTATTTGAGGGCTTATTTATAAGCAAATTTTTTTATTATTTTTTACAATTTAATTTCGTTAAAAGTTTAAAAAATTCATAAAAAATACAAAAATTATCAAAAAAATATTTTTCTTTTTTAGAAAATTTTATTTAGTCATATAGTTTGTAGGAAAAATATAAAACTTTTCGTAGGGTCATTTTTATAACTTTTTTATTTTTAAAGAACGGGGTCGGGTGCGGTTTTTGTCTTGACTCGTTTTTGGGTCAAACGACCTCCGTTTTCAGTCTAGTCTTTTTCATTCTTCGTTATTTGTCTCCTAGAGTAGTTTAGAAGTGAAAATTTCTTCGTAGGGTTAATTTTGAAGATTTTAGGTTTTTCCCCCTTTGTTCGGGATTCGTGCTCTCGTTTTCTAGCTTAATTTCGTAATTTTTAGGTTTTTCTTAAACGTTTTTGTTTGTTATTGTTTAATTTAACTTTCCACACTCTTAAATCATTTTTCTCATTCAAACTCCAATCTTCCGACTGTATCGATTTTCCAGTCCAGCCTCGTTGGGGATAAACGACCCGGGAATATTCTATACTGCTCCTGGTTTCATTGATTTGTTGTTTTTTTAGACTTATATATATTTTATATTTTTTATCATATATTATATATTTAGTACAAAAATCGACAATCAGCCTGCGACTTTGCATGATGCAATCAACATGGCTCGAGAACTGATTGAACAAGGAGTTCAGGCTAAGGCATTAAGGATCGGTGATAGCAATAAAAGGAAGTGGGGAGACCAGCAAGGGAACAACTATCACCAGCAGCAAAACCAAAGACAAGAAGCTGCTAAGGTTTATGTGGCAGCCCCAGCTAAGGGTAGAGGCTACGCTGGGAACTTACCATGGTGAAATAGGTGCAAGGCACATCATCAGCCAGGTTCGTGTCCTCCTAGGTGTGGTAAATATCACAAGCTTGGTCACCAGGAAAGGGATTGTCGAACTAGGAATCCTGTAGTAAGAGATAATTCGCTATAGAATGTGACATGCTTTAGTTGTGGGAATCATGGGCACTACAGGAGTGATTGCCCGGAGTTAAAGAACCGAAACTAAGGAAACCAAGTTAAAGGTACTGAAGCACGTGTAATGGTGCATGCCTTAGTAGGAGGAGAAACCAATCAAAACCTTAACAACATGGAGGATGATATCAATGCTTAGACTTTATCCCCTTAGGAATTCTCGAGCGTAATTCTGTTGTAACTTCCGCTTAATTTCTTTGCACTTCGCTCAATTTCTATTGTACTGAATGGATTTCAAGTATCTATCAAATTAACATATTATGAAAACGTCAATTCTACTTTAACTCTCTATAAGTTTTTATACAAATCACTCCCATAATTATTAGGAAATTATAACACAATTTATGACGAAAATGAGCATCGCGTCGTTAGCCCTAAATATACATAGCCTGATCAACTATGTATAATTCAGGAAGGACCATGCTCATGCTGAGAGTAGTCACCTTAAAACTTTTTGTCAAGAAACAATTTCATTTTGGGTGGCGCATTCATGAACAAATTTATCTTTAAGGAAACGAATATAACCATAAACAACTAAGCAGAACTTTACTCCACCTTACTATAAAGCGACATCAACTTATACAAAAACCTAAGCCTCGAAGCGATACATCATCACTAGCCGCCCTAGGATAATTCGCTATCAAACTTGCTCACCAAAAAGAGTTACGCCGATGTGAGGCGTAAGCCTTTAAAATTTTAAGCTGGCAACCGAGTTATGCCTAAGGTTTCGCCTTGGAAAGGAGTAGTACACTTTGGCAAACGGGGGAACCTAAACCCCAGATAGGTTGGAACCATTGCTTACAGGCTTGAGTTGCCTCAAGAGTTGAGCAGTTCATCATACGATTCAACGTATCCCAACTTGAAGAAGTGCCAAGTCCGATGAACCATTAGTCGTTCCGTTGGATGGACTCCATATTGACGACAAGCTTTATTTTATCGAGGAAAACATAGAAATCAGAAGTCAAAAGGTTGAAGCCAAGCTGTATCCCAAATTGTCAAGGCTTGTTGGAACTCTCGGCAAGGAGATGAATATACCTGGGAACACGAAGACCAATTCCGAAAGAAATATCCGCATCTTTTTTTTCTGGACCCGTATCGTCGTCAAGTGTCGTGACTTGAGCCTTGAGGACAACAAAGCTCATTTAAAACGGAAAGGACAGTAACATCCGTATATATTTAGACCAATGTACGACGTTATTAAATTCACTATTTATGTTTTTTCTTGTACGCGTTCGCTTTTAATTTTAATAGTTAAGTTAAATCGCGTAAACTAAAAAAAATCAACAACCAACGTAAATGGGCATCAAACCAATTCATGTTTACGTCAAGCCATCATTATATTATTTTTACTAAAGTAATAATTAACTTATTTCTTTGTAATCTAGCTCCCTTGCTAGTTTTCCATATAAAATTGCCGTTCAAAAAAAAAAATAATAACTTATTTATGTTTTATTTTATTCGTAACTAAAGCGCTTTTACGTTTCGCGATAAAGTGAGTATTTTAGTATACCCGTATACCACCCAACAAATTCTACGCTTCAACATTAGCCACATGTTTATACCCAATACCCAAAGTTTATAAAAACTTTATCCATATGTATACATATGTACACGTCCATATATATATATATAAATTAACCAAGTCATATAAATTCCAAGTCTACACTTTAATAAAACAAACTACACTTATACTTTCCATATTATACTTTCATAAAAATGCAAGAATACTTCCAATTCTTTTCCAAGTATTTTGTCACTTCCATCCTTGATTTCATGGGATAACATACACATTAGGGGACATAAGAACACAAGGTACCATGTACTAACCAAGACTCATTAAGGCTTGGACTAGAAACATGTTTTATTGACCAAAGACCCCTAATTTCCTCTCCTTGTTTTACTCATCTTGTTTCTCTAAGTCTTGGACTTTATATAAGCAACATTGACTAGCACTTGGTATATGTACATGCATACTAAGGGAGATAGAAACACACATACATTTCCATAGCCAAAAACTTCATAAATCCTCTTTTTGTGTCCTCCCTAGCCCACGGCTCAAAACCACACCTAAATAATCCATAAACAATTTATTTATACCAAGTATACAAGTATACTAACCACATATCTCAGATGTCCTTTAGGGGATTTAGAAGGTTTTGGTTAACCCTTCTCAATGTTGAAAGCAAAGAAAACAAGAAGTTTGGGTCTATGGCAAAAATTAGGGTTTCATTCTTGCAAGCTTTGGTTTAAAATCTAAATAAGGGTTTAGATTATATTTCTCATCATCGTAGTCACCAAGGTTAGTTATGTCTTTAAATTTATCAATTTTAATGCATATTGAGTTCTATATCGTTAATCACCATTTATGATACCTTTTAAATAGGTAAAATGGATTTGTACTTGTTGTCATGAATTTATATACTTGTACATATGTTATATGGTTGGTAATAACATGTTATAATGGGATAATAAGTATGGTATCATGTTGGTTTTAAGAAAATGTATATTTTAAAAACTAGTAAGTAAAGTTACTTAAGAAAAGTTATTATTTAAAAGCCTTGTTAAGGGCTTGTTAACTTGGTCACTTGGACAATATATGGACTAATATACCTAATAATATGTAATATATATGGTATAAGGACTTGTAAAGGACTTGTGGCATTTTATTAAGTTCAAAGATATATAAAATAAGTTATAAAAATGAGGTAACAAAACCCACTTAATATTATAAAAGGATCTGTAAATTCGAAATTCAAAACAGTGTGATTTTTAACCCTTTTATAAAATAATACGCCTCATGATGATTCCAAAATGATAAGAAACTCGAAAAACCGATTTATAACGAAAAAGATACGGCAAATATACGTTTTACGCTAATACCGGGTTTTATAAAATAAATTTTATAAAACGTTACTATTCATCAAGGACATTTATTTTTGAAAATATCATTAATATGATAGAACTTTTAAAAACAAAGACGTGCTGGAAAGAATCGCTAAAACGGAGCTATAACGAATAAAATACGACGTTTACGATAACAAAAATTATAAAAATAAATTTATAAACTGGTGTGAACAGTAAAAGTTACTGTTCACCAGTAAGTCCAAATTTTGAAAATGTCAAATTATGATAACTCGTCTTAATACGAAAGCGTGGGCATAAGAAACGCGCGAAACGGATTAGAAACGTGAAAGTTACGTCATTTTTACTAAAGAGTCATTTATAAACGTTTTCACTTTATAAACGCGATTTCACTAAAACGATTAGATGGTGATGTAGCTAATAATAGAATAATATGTGGTATTATTAATCAAAGTACTAATATTACTAGATTTCATAATGAGGGCCTCTATTCGTGGTGTCGTAATCGACAAAGGGGGGGGGTGAGGGGGGGTGGAGATAATAAGGGGGAAGAGTTTGTTGGGATAGCGATTTAAAATGTGTCTAGCTCCTCATACTCACTACATGGACATTCGTATATGATAGCCCGAACATAGGTATAGAGCTAATACACTACCTATAAATAATCAAAGTGTTTAGTACTTATACGACTATATTGGATTAGGTTGCATTCGATCGTAATCGTGACGCATTTTCTATTGTGAATACTTGTTGATACATTCACTCAAAGGTGAGATCGAGCCCCTTTTTCTAACTACGTTTGCTTTATTAATTACGGGGAGATTAACATGCTTGTTTCTTTAGACACAAGTGTTTTCAAAACTGTATGCACTTTTCCTGATATCAATTATTTCCTAAGTTACGCGTATTGCCATTTAAGTACCCCTTTTATCATGAACCGTTATATACCTGCAGGTTTACACTAGGTTATGGATAGATCTTATCGGGACTAAGACCATCCTCGTCTAGGCTGTGGTTTTCTAGTTGACCATGTGACGCATTTAACATTTGAAGAAATTCATAGGATTTATTGGCAACATCTGTATTGAGCAATACCGTAGGATGTTTTTGAAGCAACATCTGTATGCCGTGTTGGGGCACAAACCTCGGAGTACAGGTTTTGTTTACAGTTTATTACGTTAAGTTTTCGGTGTCATGACTTAGGGCAATAATACCAAGTGTTGACAATCAAATGTTTTTCATTGTCTACTATTACTTAGAATCTTATGTCAACGCTATTTCCTGAAAAACCCAATGAATTCACTCAACAATTTTGTTGACATTTTAGCATGTTTTTAAATTTTTCGCAGGTGCTGAGGTGAAAAGCTTAGATGGGAGCCGTGACGGATATCTATTAGAGGGATTCTGATTTCTTAAATTCAATGAAACTTTTGTCTTATAAAATCTTAATGTCTTTTTAACAAAACTATGGGACCTAACGTAAAAACTCTGATCTTTTGTAATGACATCGAATGAAACTTATTTTTAATGTCCATTTAAGGTCGTTTTCTATATCTTGTTTGTTGTGCTATGAAGTCGCACCCCAATGCTACTATTCCGCTGCTACCTGATTTTGGGGGTGTGACACCCGAGGCATAAGATGATACTAAACATGCTTTTAACATTATTACTTGTTTACTAATGTTTTGACTAGTATCATAAATCTAAGAGTTGCATAAACATGCAATTAACGCTCGTCGCTTACCTCTTACCCCACTTGTTTACGCCCTAGTCAGACCTTTGGTAATAAGTGAGAGGTCAAGTTGGATCTTAGTCTTAATTAGTAAATTAATTGGGTAGTTAATTATATTAAGAATTTAATTATTAAAAATACTAATTGTTTGAACCTTTTTATTGTAGATGACTACATCAGTCGGAAATAATTCGGTATTCAGGAGTTTCTTTGAGAAACAAAAACTCACTGGACCCAACTTCATTGATTGGTACAAAAAACTACGTTTGGTACTTTCAATTGAAGATAAGGAAAATTACCTTGAACATCCTATTCCTGAAGCACTTGTTGCTCCTCCTGGACAACAAGTTCCTCTTGCGGCTGCTGCAGCTCACGCTGCATGGGTCAAAGGGCAAAATGAAGTTGTTGTGCTTATGTTATTAACCATGAACCTAGAAATCCAACGAAATCTAGCTCATCTTGATGCTTATGACATGCTCCAGGAACTAAAAGCTATGTTTTCTAAACAAGCTGAACAGGAACTTCAGCAGACTGTGAGAGAATTTCACACTTGCAAGCAGGAGGAATGTCAATCAGTTAGCTCACATGTTCTAAAGATGAAGGGCTACATTGATAACTTGGAGCGACTCGGTCAACCAGTTGGTCAAAACCTTGCAGTGAGTCTTATTTTAGTCTCTCTGAATAAGGATTTTGACAGCTTCGTGCAGAATTACAATATGCACGGCATGGGGAAGACCGTTAATGAGCTACATGCCATGCTTAAGCTGCATGAAGATACGTTACCCAAGAAAGATGTTAATCCTACACTTCACGCAATACGAGCAGGAAGGGTTCAGAAAAACTAGAAAAATAAATTGCACAAAGCTACTAAGGGGGGTCAAGGTAAAGGAAAGAACAAGATGGGCTATGCACCAAACAATGTTCCATTTGCTCCTAAACCTAAGACTCATTCACTACCTAATAAGGAGAATCCTGCAAAGGACGCCATTTGCCACCAATGTGGTGAAGTTGGGCACTAGAGAAGGAACTGTCCCGTGTATCTCACCGCACTATACTAACTGATAAATTTCACCATTCATTGAGTTTGGATATTAAGAGATAAAATCTTCACCATTCAATTTGAGTTAGATATAATGATGAGGATTCATCATAAGATCTTAAATTTTATTTAATAGTAGATTAAACCTTAAAAAAAACATTCAAAACCCCTCTCTAATTTTGTTTTTTTAATTAAACGCACTTTCAACCTTAGTTTAAAAATTATATATCGCAAAAACGTAACAAACGTTAAGGATATTAAATTACACTATCGTGACGAGCATTAACTATCTTTCATTAGTGAGGGGCATTTCATATATTTCGTCAAACATTTTTTTTTTTGTATTTTTTTTTTGTTTTTTTCTTAGTTGTAGTATTTTGTTTGATATATCACGTGTGATATTACACTAATATGTAAGTTAGAACACTTCACATGCTTTCGTAAATCGGGTATAAATATTTGTGTGAAATATATTCTTAGCTTTCCAACCATTTATCATATATAATTTTTGGAGCTCCAAATCAAAACAGATTATTTATAGAAGTTGGTAAATATTGAAGAATTTTATTTTTTATCATCAACAATCTACTTGAAGTATCAACATGTGATTATAATATTTGTACGTTCGAACAATCAACATGATGTCATGAAATGAGCGTAAGTATTTGTGTAAAACAATTAAAGGGTTCCATCATGTTTTGACATTAAAAAATAAACATCTTTAACCATTCTAACCATATATAACATTAATTTTGTAAAAATTAATTAAACACTATTTTGCACAAAAAATATGTTATACCCTTTTTAATTCTACTAACAGTATAATATCACAGTTGATACATAACATTGATTACATGTTAAGAATTTCAAAAATAACCACAGTTAGTGCCACATTATATTGCTTTATCACATGTGATATTAATTATATGTGGAATACATGGGACTAAATGTTCATATTATATTACTTTATCAACTTGTGATAATATTATTAATTTATTTATCACTGGTGTTATACAATGTCTGGGGTAATAAATGTTAAGCAACGGTGAGTCCTTTCTTTATAAGATATTGATATTGGGTTTAGTGGTTAGGGTTAGGGGTTTTGATATAAGGGTTTTAGTGGTTAGGGGTTAGAGTTTAGGATAGGTTTTAAATTTTATGTATAATATCAACTTGTGATATTACACATAGTGGTTTGAGGTTTAAGTTTTTAGTATAGGGTAGTGGTCAGGGGTTTAGGGTTTTTGGTATATATTTTAAAGTTTATGTATATATCACTTGTGATAATATACCTAGTGATTAGGGGTTTAGGGTTTTTGGTATAAGGTTTAGTGGTTAGAGGTTTAGAGTTTTTGGTATATGGATTAGTGGTTAGGGAGGGGGTTTAGGGTTATTGGCATAGGGATTATGGTTAGGGGTTTAGTGGTTAGGTGTTTAGGTTTTTTGGTATAGGGTTTAGTGGTTAAGGGTTTAGGTTTTTGGTATAAGGTTTAGTATATATCACTTGTGATATTATAACTAGTGGTTAGGGGTTTAGGATTTTTGGTATAGGGTTTAGGGTTTTTGGTATAGGTTTTAGGGTTTTTGGTATAGGATTTAAAGTTTAGTTATATATCAATTGTAATATTAGACCACACTCCCCCCCCCCCCCCCCCCCCCCCCCCCCCCCCCCCCCCCCCCCCCCCCCCCCCCCCCACCCCCTACCTAGTGGTTAGGTATTATACCTAGTGGTTAGGTATTTAGGGTTTTTGGTATAGGGTTTAATGGTTAGCGGTTTAGGATTTTTGGTATATATTTTAAAGTTAATGTATATATCAGTTGTGATATTATACCTAGTGGTTAGGGATTTAGGGTTTAATGGTTAGGGGTTTAGGGTTTTTGGTATAGATTTTAAAGTTTTATGTATATTTCATTTGTGATATTATACCTAGTGGTTAGGGGTTTAGGGTTTTTGGTATAAGGTTTAGTGGTTAGGGGTTTAGGGTTTTTGGTATAGGTTTTAGTGGTTATGGAGGAGGTTTAGGGTTTATGGTATAAGGTTTAGCGGTTAGGTGTTTAGGATTTTGGTATAGGGTTTAATGGTTAGGTGTTTAGGGTTTAATGGTTACGAGTTTGGGGTTTTTGGTATAGAGTTTAGTGGTTAGAGGTTTAGGGTTTTTGGTATAGAGTTTAGTGGTTAGGGGTTTAGGGTTTTTGGTATAGGTTTTAAATTTTATTTATACATCACTTGTGATATTATACCTAGTGGTTAGGGGTTTAGGGTTTTTGGTATAGGGTTTAGTGGTTAGGGGTTTAGGGTTTCCGGTATAGATTTTAGAATTTATGTATATATCACTTGTGATATTATATCTAGTGGTTAGGGGTTTAGGGTTGTTGGTATAGAGTTTAGTGGTTAGGGGTTTAGGGTTTTTGGTATAGGGTTTAGCGGTTAGTGGTTTAGGGTTTAGTGGTTAGGTGTTTAGAGTTTTTGGTAGGGTTTAGTGGTTTATGTATACATCATTTGTGATATTATACCTAGTGGTTAGGGGTTTTGGGTATGAGCTTTAGTGGTTATGGGTTTAGGGTTTTTGGTATAGGTTTTGATGACGTACCCTCCTCTACGATTCGAAGGTCTCCCCTTGGAAGCCTAAATGGGATCTTCTCCTAATTACAACTAACAACCTTCGAATAGTTTTAAATGGCGTAAAACCACCTTCAGGATGGTTACCAGTATGGGAATCCGCCACGCGAAGCCCTACACCTTCGCGGTGGGCCTTCGACCAAACTTGAGCAAAGGTCAAACCCCAAGAATCATCCCTTAAATCGCGGGACACCCCCATGATCACCGGTCTATGTGCTAAGCCTTGCCTCATCTTATTTCTACACCTACAAATAGATGGTATAGGCTCCAAGTATGCCCACAACTTAAGGCCACACATGAGCCTTCGCTGATAAAAGCGCATAAAGGAGTCAGACCTAAGTCCTCCTAAAACCTCAAAACATAAGGGCAACAAATCAGGTTCCTAAGGGAAACCTTCTTATAAAAGTGGTATAATACACTTGCCCACAACTTAAGGCCACATATGAGCCTTCGCTGATAAAGGCATAAAGGTAGTCAAGCACCTAAGTCCTCCTTAAACCTCAAAACATGAGGGTAACAAATCAGGTTCCTACGGGAAACCTTCTTGTGAAAAGGGAATAAAACATTTGAGCCTTGCGAAAGAAGATGATTACACAATATGAGGATCAGACTTAGACCCCAAAGGAATAACAACAAGACATACGACATACGGTGAGATTGCATCCCTATATTTAACCCTCAGAAAAAGGTAACCATTCAAGAACAACCAAAGGGGTTAAGCCTGGAAATGTGAACTTTGAAATACTGAAAAACCTCACAGAAAAAGTCAGTAAGAGGTAACCTGAGGTTGGCAAGGGAAAAAGAATGTGTATACAAGCCGACATAACCAGGAGGGGCGTCAAAGATGGTTTGAGTAGATGTCCGAAATATAACATCATATTCTGAAGGAATAGGATAGGAAGAAAGGAACTCATTCAACTCCTTGGCTGACAAGCCACAACGCTGCACAACTATCGTATCCTTCGCACTCATAACAAAAAAATAGTTTTAAGATTCTTACCTTACAACACTTCAAGAAGGAGAAAGCCGAATAATGGAAGTGATAAAAAGAAAATAAGGCTCAGGAATGACGTTTATATAGGCGAAGATAGAGAGCTGTGGGACCGCACACGTAGAAGAGATCAAAGACATCTATGGATTTCAAACTCAATTTAATTTAAGATAAGACGTTCGCAATAACCAAGGCTGATTGTTGAGTAATTTGCATTAAAAACTCCCAACTAACCTTGAGGCAAGTGGGTTTCACTGTTTAGTATCTGAAAATCGAAGCATGGCCTTCGAATCTCAATTATGAATGATAGTCGAAAGCAATACATACATAGATGTATACATTACATTCGGGGGGGGGGGGGGGGGGGGAAAAATAACTGAGGGCTTGATGACGTACCCTCTCTTCCGGTTCGAAGGTCTCTCCCTTCTGAAAGCCCAAATAGGATCTTCTCCCAAATTACAACTAACAAACCTAGAATAGTTCGAATGAGCGTAAATCACCCTTCGGGATGGTTACCAGTATGAGAATTCGCCACACGAAGCCCTATCCTTCGCGGTGGGCCTTCGATGAAACTTGAGCAAAGGTCAAACCCACATTCTCCATCTCTATCAAGGTCTTCCCGCTAAATAGAGATCGTGATACATAACCCTTTCTTAAAAAAAAGATCAACCCACTAATCGCGAAGGACACCCCACGATCACCGGTCTATGTGCTAAGCCTTGCCCCATCTTATTTCTACACCTATAAATAGATGGTATAGGCTCCAGGTATGGTCAGAACTTTGACACACACTTACTTACATTATCATACTTTATCAAATACAAAGCACATACTTACTCTCACGCCAGAGGTGATTCGCAGGGACACCTCCTGCGCTTCACTTAACGTAGTGTTTTCATTTGTGTTAACACAGGTTATTCAAGACTTGCATACTCAGCAACCACCCAAAGCACCCTTCGATCTCATCCAAGCCTGATCATGCCCATATTTGCACAATCAGGTTTAAAATTTTATGTATACATCACTTGTGATATTATACCTAGTGGTTAGGGGTTTAAGGTTTAGGGTTTTAGGTGTATGGTTTAATGGTTAAGGGTTTAAGGTTTTTGGTATATATTTTAAAGTTTATGTATATATCACTTGTGATATTATACCTAGTGGTTAGGGGTTTATGGTTTTTGGTATAGGATTTAGTGGTTAGGGGTTTAGGGTTTTTGGTATAGATTTTAGAATTTATATATATATCACTTGTGATATTATAACTAGTGGTTAGGGGTTTAGAGTTTTTGACAAGGTTTCAAAAATCGCTAAGCCCTAGTTGGGCGGCTGGATACCGCCTAACGATTAATCGGTTAGGCGGGGATTAATCGGGGATTAATCGGATTGGACATTTTATATATAAAATTATTAAAATTTGAAAATATATGCTTGAATTCCCCAATTTTGCCAAGTTTTTCTGATTTGACCGATTAATCCCCAATATGGCGTTTCTATTCTGAAACTAGTTGCTGATTTAACCGATTTTTTGTCCGATTTGCGTCGATTTATCCCCGGCGCATAGGCCGATTTTTATGCCGATTAATCGGTATGTTGATCGATTTTAGACCAAAACGATTAATAAGACCGATTAGTGAAAATCAAGGCGGTGAATCCCCGCCTAGCGCCTAGGCGCCGATTAATCGACCACCTAGACCGATTTTTACAACACTAGTTTTTGGTATAGAGTTTAGTGGTTAGGGGTTTAGGGTTTTTGTTTATTATTTGAAAGCTTTAATATAATATTATATATATATATATATTATTATATATAAAATTTATTATATATATATATATATATATAATATATATATTCTATTATATATATTTCAATTGTGATATTATACCTAATGGTTAGGGTTTAGGGTTTTTGGTATAGGGTTTTGTGGTTAGAGGTTACGGGGTTTAGGGTTTCTTGGTATAGGATTGTGCGTTAGGGGATTAGGGTTTTTGATTTTAGGGTTAGTGGTAGATTAGGGAGGAGGGTTTAGGGTTTTTGGTATCGGGTTTAGCGGTTAGTGGTTTAGGGTTTTGGTATAGCGTTTAGTGGTTAGTTGTTTAAGGTTTTTGGTATAGGGTTTAGTGGTTAGGGGTTTAGGGTTTTTGGTATAGGTTTTAAAGTTTATGTATACATCACTTATGATATTATACGTAGTGGTTAAGGGTTTAGGGTTTTGGTTAGGGGTTTAAGGTTTTTGGTATATATTTTAAAGTTTATGTATACATCACTTGTGATATTATATCTAGTGGTTTAGAGTTTTTGGTATATGTTTTAGTGGTTAGGGGATTAGGGATTTTGGTATAGATTTTATAGTGTTTATGTATATATCACTTATGATATTATAATTAGTGGTTAGGGGTTTAGGGTTTTTGGTAAAGATCTTAAAGTTTATGTACATGTTACATGTGATATTATACCTAGTGGTTAAGGGTTTAGGGTTTAGTGGTTAGGGGTTTAGAGTTTTTGGTATAATATCATAGATAGATAACGTATGAAAACAGAAGCAACCGATTTATAATTGCCAAAAATATATCAAAATGGCCAAATACGTCTGAACACGGACGAAAATGCACGAAAGCTAGCGAAAACGCGCAAAAGCTGGCGAAAACGCGCGAAAGCGGACGAAAACGCGCGAATGCGGACGAAAGCGTGCGAAAACGTAAGAAAACATGCGAAAATGTAAGAAAATGTCAAAAAACGGACGAAAACTTTTGAAAACGTGTGAAAACGAAAGAAAACGTGCGAAAGCAGACGAAAACAGAAGAAAAAGTGTGAAAACACACGAAAGAGTATGAAAACGTGCGAAAGCGGACGAAAACGTATGAAAACGTACAAAAACGTATAAGAACGTAAAAACGTAAAAAAACGTACAAAAACGTAAAAAAAATTACAAAAACGGAAAAAAACCGTAAAAAGGGAAAACTTAAAAATAACATACAAAATGTCAAAAAGGTTAATTAATTGCAATTTGGGCAAGATTTGTCAACTCTACAAATAACGAGGGAGTGGTTAGTGTGAGTTTTAGTAAATTTACACTTTTAGTCCCTTCATTTTTTTTTAATTTTAAATCTTGTCTTTTTAATCTAATGAAATAAATGGTCTAGATTTGTCTCTTAATATTTAGGGAGAAACTAGTATGCAAAATAACTCACCTCTTTACTATATTTTTTATTATTTATATATCTTATCCTAAACAAATATAAAGCATTTAAACACTTTTACTTTGTTATAAACGAAATGAATTTCTTTTTTTTTAAATAATGTCAAAACTTGTAACATCTTAATTTATCAACTTGATAGTTAGCGTAATCTTTTTTTTTCTAAATCAAGACATTAAAAATCAAATTTGTAAAATTCACAATAATTGTAATATTACTTCTTTTATACAAAGATTGACTATTTGACCACTCTCATTAGCTACAGTAACTGATTAAAAAATATTTTATATTTTATTTTATTCTTCATCTCTACCAACGAGACTCTTCATTCTCCTTTGACATTGTGTGATAGCAAAACACGTGTCTACCATGTCTTCTTCCTGTGTGCTTCATACCATTCCCTCTCCCATTTTTCTATACTTCCATCGCCCCAAAAACATATGCCAAAACAAAACCACAGTGGTTTTCAAAAAAAATATCAAAATCCATTGATGGATTTATCATCGACGAATAACACACATACCAAAAGAAAAAAACACACATAATCCACTTTAATTGGGAAGTCGCCGGCGTGTCTTTGGTTTCTCCGACGAGCTTTGCGCCATTGTCTTCACTTTTGCCACCATTAGTAAGCCTTATCATATCTTTTTTAAATATTTTTAATGAATTGGGGTTCAGTTATTTGCTCACTAAAAATCAATTGGGCTTTTCATGATTGTTTGCCAGTTACTTATAGAAAATTAGGGATTTTGTTTGTGCTTTTTTTAAGTTTGTTATCCGAATGTAGTTTCTTTTATATTTCCGATAATATAAATTATGAGGGTAAGTAAAAAAGGGGATTTGATTCTTATTCGTATCGGGAGAGTTTTTGTTGGTGATATCAGTATCTTTCTTATGTTATATTATATATGCGTTTTACTAATTACTTCTTTTATACCAAGATTGACTGTTTGACCACTCTCATTAGCTACAGTAACTGATTAAAAATAATTTATATCTTATTTTATTCTTCATCTCTACCAACCAGACTCCCCATTCTCCTTTGACATTGTGTGATAGCAAAACATGTGCCTGTCATGTCTTCTTCCTGTGTGCTTCATCCTATTCCCACTCCCATTTTTCTATACTTTCACCACCCAAAAAACATATACCTAAACAAAACCACAGTGGTTTCCAAAAAAAATTATCAGAATCCATTGATGGATCTATCATCGATGAATAACACACACATACCAAAACAAAAAAACACACATAATCCACTTTAACTAGGAAGTCGCCGGCGTGTCTTTGGTTTCTTTAGCGAGATTTGCGCCGTTGTCTTCACTTCTGCCACCATTAGTAAGCCTCATCATATCTTTTTTAAAGATTTTTAATGAATTGGGGTTCAGTTATTTGTTCATTAAAAATCAATTGGGGTTTTCATGATTTTTTGCCAATTACTTATTAAAAAATTAAGGGTTTTGTTTGTGCTTTTTTTAAGTTTGTTATCCGAATGTAGTTTCTTTTATATTTCCGATAATATAAATTATGAGGGTAAGTAAAATAGGGTATTTGATTTTTATTCGTATCGGGAGAGTTTTTGTTGGTGGTATCAGTATCTTTCTTATGTTATATTATATATGGTTTTTACTAACTGAATGAAAATTTGGTCTAATTTTAGATCTTTATGGTTTTTTGTTCTTAGGTTTATAATATATGAACTGCCCGGAAGTCGTAGGAATGATAGTCGAGAAAATTAAAAAGAACATAAAGGGGGATAGGCCGATGGTTATGATTCAGGTGATTCCTACTGATGTTGCATACATTTGTATATGAAACGCTGGATATATGTTATCGATAGATGTTGCTATCAATAGATTAGTACTAATCTATTGTACATATTGTAGCACTGTAATCGGGAAATGAAAATATCTTTGTAGATAACAATGAACAATGAAAGCACTAAAAGTTAATTGAGAAAGACGATTGCTTGATATTTGTATGAAAGCTTATTAGCTAATCTAGGCTGTTTGGACGTGCTTATTTTGAATGTTCTGTGTATTTGAAAATCTCATACGTGAATACAAGCATAAGCTATGTAATGGGTGCAGGTTAGCGGCTAAGTATGATGGAAGACAAATCAACGATGAAAAATCGATACCCGTCGAGAATCCTGAAGTTCCATCAAGGTAATAAGTATTTACTTTAAGAATTTTTTTGAATTTATAGCCTTTTCTTCCATGTTGTGAATTCGGTCTTTCTTTTGATTTGCATATTCGATCTCTATGGTCTAGGGAGGATTGGAATCTAGAATAGCATTGCGGTATGTTTAAAGGGAGTAATTAGGGATGGAACAAGAAGGAGGAACAAAAACAGGAGCAAGGCGAGTGGAAGAAGAAAGAGGGATGGGTTCCTGAAAAAATCACCCTGCGCGGCCAATTGGGGGACCGAATGATGGTCCTAGATCTTAACGAAATTAAGCATATAAACGCAGGATTATGCATCAAAGCGGGTAATTTCTATAATTTGTTTTTAGTAATTCAGTTCGTTTATGTACAAATGAATATTTACTTAAAAATGAAAAGTCAATGGGCCGAAAGGATCGAAAACCATAGTGATTTGTACGTGTATTGCGTTTGGAATAAGTTGTTTAAAAATACCCACTTTAAAATGCTTCATTCATGTTATTTCATTTACATTTATTATGTTTTTTTTCTTTTTTGTTATCTCAATGGTACTGTATGTTTTTCGATAACGATTTTCTTCGTTGTTTGTCTACACACCTTTTTCTTACAGTCATGTTTCGCTTTTAACTTTTGCATTCGTTTTTATAAGTGTGTTTTTTCCGTATTATTTGAGATGACGTACAAGGCGGGATGGGGAATGTGTTAAAAACCACTGCTTGAAGGCCCCGCTGACCCAAAGTGATTTAGAAAGACTCTTATTTATCGATGGTGATCGGTCATGGTATCCATAGCGTTGCTTCTTTTTTGGCCAAATCCTGATTTTGTTTTGCTTCTCTCGGTCGTCGAGCCTGTAACAAGCAT
>BQNB010120811.1:0-20567 GCA_026074375.1 Tanacetum coccineum | reverse complement strand
TTACTTAAATCTTGTGTTCCACCTTTTTACTAATAAACCTATGAATTGACTCAACCTTTGTGTTGACCTTTAGCATGTAATTTCAGGTCCTAGGTATGAAGATTGGAGGGGAACTGCAGGGATATCGTGAAGATGGATTATGTGTTTATCTAAATTCAAAGCAACTTTTATTTTCTTTAAAAACTTAAATCGTCTTTTGGTATTATGAAGCTTTTATTTAATTAAGAATGTTTATGACTTTTAAAACATATGGGACCTAATTTATTATCTCTGATATTTTGCTATGGCATTAAATAAAATCTTATCTTAAAACGTCCATTTATAATCGTTTCCTATATCTTGTTTGTTGTACTTGACGTAGCACCCTAATATTAACATTCCGCTGCATAGTGGGGTGTTACATATTGAGCTGGTGTTTTCATGATTCCAAAGACTATGGTTAAGGAGATTGATAAAATTCTTAAAGGGTTTCTGTGTTGCAAAGGAGAGATTAAAAGAGGAAAAGCTAAAGTGGCTTGGAAATTTGTGTGTAGTCCTAAGGGTCAAGGGGGTTTAGGTCTTAGAGATTTTGGCACTTGGAATAAAGTTCTGCTAATAAAGAATCTTTGGAACATTGCTGCTGGGAAAAACACTTTATGGGTCAAATGGGTCAATGTAGTAAAACTTAAAGGCAGAAGTATATGGGATATTAAAAAAGGATCCAATGACAGTTGGATGTGGAAGACTTTATTGGATTTAAGATAGAAAATAAGACTGAATGTTAAGAAGATTTTAGGGAATAGAAAAACCACTAATATGTGGTTTGATAATTGGAGCTTTGTGGGTGCTTTAAGTGACATTATTAACAGCAGGGATATATATGATGCAAGATTAAAAAGTACTATGAGTGTTTGGGATATGATACAGGACAATAAATGGATATGACCTGATAATTGGGCTGCTCAATTTCCATCTATTGATAACCTTAATGTTCCTGTTTTAAATGTGATGAAAAAAGATGAGACTCATTGGATTTATAGGAATGGCAATTTTCATAAGTTCTATTCCAAAATTGTATGGGACACAATCAGTAATCAAAACAATGAGGTTAATTGGCATAAAGTGGTCTGGTTTTCTCAATGCAATCCAAGAATAGCTTTTATCCCATGGATGGCTATTAGAAGAAAGCTTCAAACTCAAGACAAGGTTATGGCCTGGAATAACAAGGATGATATGAAGTGTTCTCTTTCCCCTATTATTAATGATTCCCACAACCATCTCTTCTTTGAATGTGATTTCTCAATAACAATTTAGGAGGAGTTAAAGGAAAAAATGGAATGTAGGGACTTATCAAACAGTTGGGATACTCTGGTGGATCAATATGCTAACAAGGTCTGCAATAACTCAATTAGAAGCATCTTGAGAAGAATTGTTCTTTCTACTGCTGTTCACAATATATGGAAGGAGAGGAATGCTAGAAATTTTATTGGTGAAGTTAAAGATGGTAAAATTATGCTTAACTTAATTATGGAAAATGTGAAACTCTAGCTTTCCTGACTAAGGGTTAAGAAGTCCTGCAATATTGATAAAGTTGCTTCTAAATGGAATGTAAGAGTGAATGTTAAGTAATTGAGATCTTTAGGGATGCTGCTTCTTTTCTCACCAATGGATTTCTTGGTCAGACTCTATAATGGGGTGTTTGGCTAAGTGTGTTTTCTCTTATTTTTTGCTGTTTAAATCCAAACTGTGGACAATATTGCTTTCAAATCACTACAGTATAATGATCCTAATAGCTTGGAGTTTTCCTGGGTATCTGTTCCTTCTTGTCCCTTATGTTTTACCAGATTGGCCTTAGGAGGGGTCCGGGTAATTCATTATGGGGCATTTTGGTCTTTTAACTAGGAAAATGTACCATAAGGAAGGTTTCATTTTTTGTGAAGGGTAAGTGATTTAGGAGGGCAATGCATGGATTTATGGAATAGAGAGTGGTGAAAGATGACACTTCTTGGTCCATATATGCATTGCTAAAGAGGAAAGGTTGGTTCTGTCTAAGGGTGTGTGTTTCTTGGCTAGTGATGCCTGATCTTTCTGTTCTTTGGTTCACTCTGGTGAGGATGTAGCTACCTTGGGTGTGCCTTGGGACACTAGACCAGGAAATGTAGCTAGTTTTAGGAAGAGCCCCTTAGACATGTGTGAATGGGGGCTATATATTACATGAGGATGCATATCTCTTCTCAGCACTGTTTATTGTGGTTGTGGGTTGAATGAGCAGTGTGTTTGGTAGAGATGGGAAATGTAGTCATGAATATATGGTCTTGGTGAATAAAGACAAAACTTCGTTCATATGTCATCCATATGAGCTTTTCTCTGGTTTTATAGGAATCTATCAGAGATATGGTAAAGCTTGTCAGATTTAGTGTTTGTCTAGAGATCTTGTCTAGTGTTGTATGAGATGATGGTAGTATTAGTCCTTTGTGTTTGAATGTTGGTTTTGTATTGAGATTATAGGCATGACTATATCTCTTTCATATTTGTATAATCTTTGATTATTAATAATAGTCCACCTTTTCAAAAAAAAAAAAAAATCTTTGAAATCTGTGATCATCTCTTATTAAATAATGTTAAGTTTCCTAATTACGTAGTAATATTTTTTTTAAAAGAAAACAATACATACAAAACCAAAACAGTGGTACACAACGAAAAGGACCACTTGAATGCCAACGACAAGATACAAAAGATGGCAAAAACTACGTCCAAGCACCTAGAATATAAAACTACAAGCCAAAAGCACTTGGCCACCCAAAAAGGGACATCAAACAAAAGGAGAACCACATATAACTAACATTAGGAGTGTTTTAAAAATTTCAAGAAACCGACAAACCGAGCCGAATCACGCTTAATTCAAAATCAAAAAATTCCGAAACCGAAAAAATCGAATCGGAAAAAATCAAAACCGAAACCGAAAAACCACTTATCACGGTTCAATTTCGGGTTTTATATTTAGATATTCACAATTAACTGAACCGCAACGTGTATAATATACATGAAGGTTTTTAACAAAATGTTTAAGTAATTGTACAACGGTTGATTTTATTATTGCAATACTTTTTTATAATGATTTTTTTGCTCATAATGTAAAACATTTACTAAACATTTAGGGGGTGTTTGTTTTGGCTTATAAAACATAAGCTCATTGGGCTTTTTTCGGCTTATTTTGAGACTTGTGGGCTTATATAAGTTTATTATGATATGATAAACTTATAAAAGCCTACAAGTCTCAAAATAAGCCAGAAAATTGAGGCTTACGAAATATAAGCCCAAATGGGCTTATGTTTCATAAACCGAAACAAACACCCCCTTATGTGCGAAAATTGAAAATGTGATCTTAATATATAAACATCCAATAAATAATTATGTTAATATGGTATGTATGTCTATTTGAATGTAAGTGTTTTGACATAACAAAATCTATTTAATGCTATTTAATTTTGGTAAAATGACATTTTACGTTTTAGATCATGTAAATGTTCATGAAGCGAAACTCAATTAAGCATCTAAAATGGATAAGTGTGAAACAAACCGCGAGTAATTGCTCATTTTGGGTTCCTGCAAGTCCGGTTATCCGCCTAGTACGGTTCAGTTTCGTATAGTAAAATGAATTACCCGCCCTACTATGTAGAGTTTAAAATTTCCAACTAATAGAACCAAACAGCCCGGTGAACACCCCTAACTAACATAGTACCAAACAAACCCACTAGACACAAACTAATAACTGACATAACAGAAATAAGAACCAAAAACTAATGCAAGAGAATTAACCTGAACTGACAAATCAAAAAAGCAGCACACCGGCTAACAAACATAATAAATTGTTCCAGAATTACTGTTGTCAACATTAATAGGATCCCGAAGCCATTGTTGCTAATCTAAATCTTTAAATTTGTTTGATCTTCTCACAATCAATCCGCAGCTTGTTAGTTAAATATCTTCAACAATTCTACTAGTACTTGAAACCTTGTTACCAAACACATGTGCATTCCTTTATTTCTAAACGAAGTATCTAATAGACCAAATAACCGCTCGCCAAACACGAGAGTATCACTACTACAAAAAAGGGCATAGAGCCCGGTTGAAAATCATCATAGAGCCCGGTTTGTCCATACGGGCTTAAAGGGGAGGGGACTCTATTCGAAATGATATAGACCCCTGTTTTCAAAACGGGCTCTATTTGTGGTTATAGAGCCCGGTTTTTCATTTAAAAACATGGCTCTATATGAATATAAAAAACAAAAAAAAACTTTTTGTGAGAACATTTGCTGCTCTTCTTTTCCAAAATGACCATAGTATTAATTCAAATAAGGAAAATCCATTGACATTACAAGTTTACAACGGGTTTGTTGATTCATTGAAAGATACTACCTCCGTCCCACATTAAGTGTCCAGTTTGACTTTTTCAAGTTTTTTTCTTCATCTTTGACTTTAATTATTTCTTTTTATGTTATATGATATTTGATGCAAAATATATGAATTGATAGAGTTTTGAATGTATTTTTCATTGGTATAATTTTCATTAAGTATTATATAACACAAACACAAATATTTATAGTCAAAGTTGATGAAAAAAATCTCAAAAAGTCAAACTAGACACTTAATATGGGACGGAGGGAGTATAAGCCAGCTTTATCAACTACTTGAACAGAAATGAAAGTAAAACATACACCATAGACGTCACTCTAAGTCTCGTTATATAATTTGACAAAAACATACGGGGTTTGATGAAGTTGATGTCATCTCCAACTTGCCTTTAGAACTGAGAATCACGCCACATGAAAGATGTACATGGTAAATCTTGACTTTACCCTTCCAAGTACAAGCTCCAAATAACACTAATAACTAGCAATACACCACATTAACCACCTGCACAAACTAAAACAAACACACTTTACCATTCTTTGGAGCTTCAAACATAAAAATGGCACTAAATGTTAATCACGATCAAGTAAGCTAAAATAAAGTAAGTCTAACTTTTCTATGTTCTAGTATATATAAGACCAAACCAAAAACTGCATCTGCACATTTCAACTATATGCATAGTAAACAACTCCACTCTTTTTTCCTCACGTCCCATATGTGTATTTCTATCACTGTTACAGATTCGCTTTTAAACTGTGCCTTTGCCATCATTTGGTGACTGCAGAAAGCAAGAAATAACTCATAAGTCGGTCAGATCGATGAATCCGAGATGATACTTATAATGCTATTTTTTCTAAAATCCTAAGAATGATTGAAGGTCTCAATTCTGATCCATTGAATGGGTCAAAACTTATCTCAAAAGATACGGCTCTTAAATTGTTTGTATGGAAACAACAGATTATTATTGCAGAATATTGTTTGGCATTCTAAAGCATGTCATTAACTTTTGATATATGTTAATAAATGGACAAAAAAAATTATGTAGTTACCCAACTCAACCTGCCAAATTTCAACCCACATCGAGACACTATAAAATACCCATTCTAGCCCCATTTCAAATTAACCAAATTACCAACCTGCTCATTTTGGCAACAGTAAGGTCAACATCAGTTTTGTAGCTTACCGATTGGCTAAAGGAGAACGGAAGAAATCATAAGGTTTTTTCAGATAGAAATTTAGATACATTTATCTAAGAACTGGACAAACTGGATTGGGCTTTATCTTAAACATGCAAATAAAAATATCTCAGCTAAATTCAGAAATACGAATTGAATGTCACTTAACGCAAATGCAAGAAAAACACTTTGAAGTTTGGAAACGGTCAACTTGTCTTTACTATGAAATTTCTGAACTTGTCAACTTGTCTTTACTTTGAAGTTTGGAAAAGGCACAATATATACCTTATACTAATACATACAAATATACATACGTACAGGGTTGGTTTACATTTAACATGGGTCAAAATGAAGTTTAGAGTTGCCTCTTGAATGTTAATGGTAACCTAAGAAAATTGTCAGATACGTCCAAGTCGCATAATTACATAATGTTGTCATGTATTTATATAGGGCTAATTTTTGACCCTTTTGCTCTCATGGGTAAAATGTGTTTCTCATACTAATGACAAATACATAAAGATAAGGATGTAACTGTTTTTTCAAAGACTCTTTCAAGTATTTGATAAATTTTAGATTCTGAACACTTACACCACTTAGTTGCAGCAACTAACTGACCCAAACAACCTTTAAAGCAGTTAATGCAAGCCAATCTAAACACCCTTTATTTCCAGCAGCTTACGAATCCAAACAACCCTTAAAGTCTTAAACAATGGTGATGCCTTTTTTAGTTCATAATGATTCAACTACACTATAAATTTATTAGAATGGCAATGAAACATTAGAACTATTTTTTTTGAAAGGCAACATTAGAACTATTTTAAAACGCACAGTTCAATGTAAAAATGAAAACAACTTACCTGGTGCCAACATTGATGCAGGCCCAAGTATTGAAGAACGGGCCATTTTATTTCTGGAAGCCCAAGATCGTGTGAAGAAAGGCCATTTATTCAAAAGGTCATAACTTGGGCTCAGATGATCCGTTTCAGGCCCAAGACCAGCCGTTTCGAAGCTTGGAACGAGGAGATCGCCGTGGTAACCAAACGTAGTTGGGTTACGGAAGTTTCGAGCCTTGAATCATCATATTTTAGGAGTTATTTACATTTTCGTGTTTTTTTAAGAATTTGGAACTTTTGTTTTTGGCTTAACTTTCGGCCCGTTTGTCTTTTAGGGCCCGTTTCAGTTTCATTTTCCTATTTAAGTATTGTACTATGCATCTGGCTATTCAGTTCCAAAATATATGAAAAGTTTATTTTTGGCAGTTTTGTCAAGAATTTTGCCTAACTATCGGCATTCCTTTCGAATCAACGATAATTAGAAGAATTGTTTCTGGGTATTCGTAGAATCAACAGATTCAATTAGTTATCCCGTTCATCACACTACATCAAACATTTAATCCAAACATAAAGTACTGAAACTACTGAAACTATGTTTGTCACATATCCAATAGTTAAGAAATTAAGCACTTAAAAAGCAAAAATTAAGACACTATACCCTAAAATCTAAACCTCAATTACATATTAAAAACTGTAATTTAGCAATTTTAAGCAAAACCCAAAATTAAACAGCACAACAAACAAAAGAATCAAACTTTTTCATATCATAATGAAAAAAAACAGTCAAATCCAATTAAACCAACAATTTAGCAATTTCATAAAAAAATGCAAGATTTTGAGTGTATTTTCAAGGAAATAGTTCTACTGTAGGTACCAAAGATCCAAAAATTCAATAACAAACAGTTGAAGCCTATTGTTTTATACAATAATCAGATTAACAAAAAAAGCAAAAAGATTGAACATTTACATACCTCGACTTTCTACAGATAGATTGAAATTCGAAACATACACCTACAAAAATTGATAATTAATTAGGATTTAGGAGGAGAGGAGATGACTTACCATGTACACTGGCGGCTTGGTGTGGTGAGGGAGGTGGTATGGGAGGTAGTAGGGTATGTGAGATCTAATCTATATGAAATTTTGAAAAAGTTAAAACGTGCGCCGAAAATTTTGAGAAAGATAATAAGTCCGCCCAAAATGTATAATCTAGTAGTATATGGTAGAGCCGGGTTTTGTACAAGGAAAAAGGGCTCTAAGGTTTCAAACATTAAGCCCGGTGTTAAACATGGCTCTATAGTAAGAATAGAGCCCGGTTTTGAACCAAGAGACATGGCTCTAAGAGTTTTACTCATAGAGCCCGGTTCCCCGTGAGAAAACATGGCTCTATACCCAGCGAAAACCCTTTAGAGCCCGTTTTTCACAAAAACCGGGCTCTATTAAGGGGGCTCTATGTCCATTTGTGTAGTAGTGGTAGGAAGTGGATACATTAACGCTTCCATTAGATGAAAAGAATTCAACGATAGAGAAGACATTAACATCCCCACCTTCCACTAGTTGAATATTTTTCCAAACACTCATGGCTAAATCACACGTGGTCAAGCAATGAGCGCAAGTTTTCACACCGTTGTTGCAACTTGGACAAAAAAATGAATCCTAGTTAATACCTCTTCTATCTAGTGCATCACAAACTGGTAGTCTTCCTTTGCACGCCAAGTATTGGGTCAAATGTCAAAAATTCAAAATTATATAAAATATACATTAATTAAACGATTAACAGTAAGCATAATCATTCATGATCTTTTGTATTATTGTTCTTCGTTTGTTAGTTTTTTGTTTATGTAAATGATTCTAATCGTACGGGACACATCGACATGGCTAAACGATGAGGAATTGGAGAGTTATTGAAAGTGTGTATTTGATAACTTTTGATGCATGTAACTTATTTTAGCGAACTTTTGAGGCAAAATGATGATAAAATCCGAATTATTCAAACTAACAAACTATGGAATGTGAATCATAGTGCGTCTAGTCAAATGGCTACAAGTGTGTTTTGATCAATCTTACTTCACTTTTTTAACCTACTCACTTTTCTTATAAACCTCTTTTCATGTTTATTGTATTTTATATATAACTTTTGGTTTTAAACCTTAAAATGACAACTCATAGTTATCCATGTGTGAATATTTGATGTGGAAGATGCAAACCAACCAATGAAAGAGATTGACCCAAACCATAAAGCACAACATGGAATGAAGTCGCTAAGGTTTTCTCTTTAGTTAATAGCTTGAGTATATATCTGCTTTGCAGCTAAGCCGATTTCACTAAGATCGTGAAGCACTGCAACACTACAACATGAGATAAGGGTTTGAAGATACAGAAACAAGCTTTAGAAGCATTATCAGCGAATTTGAGGTAATATGATATTTGTAGTTTTCATTTAGTGAGTTAAACTAAGAAATACCAGAAATGACACATCTGACATGGTTTTTTTGTTATAGTTTATCTCTAACGGCTCACATGGTTAACCTAAAAGATTACTAAACTAGAAAGCCAAAAGTTCAATATAGACCCAACATTTGTCATACACCCAATGAACCAATCATAGTCACTCATTTTTTCATCAAAAATAAAAAAATCAACTTTCCACCTCTTTTTTAAAAGTTAAATATCTCACACACCGTTAATCGTTACGCAAAACAAAACATATCATCACGACGAGAATTAAATTATCTTTTTATAGAGGGGCGACACTATGTACTTTCGACGAACTTTTTTTTATGATTTTATGAAGTAATATACGATTTTATAAAATCATATATGATTTTATGAAATCATATATGATTCGTTGTACGAATCATATATGATTCGTTATACGAATCATATATGATTTTCGCAATTCGTGACTGAAAAAAAAATCGAAAAAAAATTTCTCGAAAGTATATCGTGTCACCCGTCTACTGAAAGATAAAAAAATACTCGTCGCGGTGGTGTATTTTTTGTCGTGTGACGATTTACCGTTTGTAAGATATTTTATTTAAAAAAAAGTGAAAAATGAGTTTTTTATTTTTGATAAAAAAAAATGAGTGGCTAGGATTGGTTTATTGGGTCTATGACAAATATTGGGTCTATATTGATCTTAACTCAAACTAGAAAAGGGTCGAATGGGTCGAGCAGGTTGAAAGACGTCTGGAATAATATTTTATAATAATATTTATTTTAAGAGTAAACTGCAAAATACATCCTTGTGGTTTTATGTTTCTCACGAAATACATCCCTGATCGAAACTATTAGCAGTTTACACCACTCGTTAGGCAAACGTTTGCCGAAATACATCCCTCGTCACTAACTTCGTTAAATATCCAGTTTTTTTTTTGTGCCCCACTTTCAGGGTATTTTCGATTCTTAATGATTACATGTTTCCCAAAAAACAATAATTCGAGTAAACAGCAAAATACATCCTTGTGGATTCATGTTTCCCATGAAATACAGTCCTTGTGGAAAGAAAAGGACGAAAAATACCACCTGAAGTGTGGGGCCCCTACAAAACTGAATATTTAACGAAATTGAGTTGACGAGGGATGGATAAAAATTATCGGCAAACGTTTGCCTAACGAGTGGTGTAAACTGCTAATAGTTTCGATTAAGGGTGTATTTCGTGAGAAACATGAAACCACAAAGATGTATTTTGCAGTTTACTCTTATTTTAATAAGATGGCTTTGTTATCCTATACGCGTCATTGGTTATTTTATAATAATATTTAAATGATAAGTGTAACACGTAGGTTTTGGAATTTCATGTTATCTAAATTTGTTTAACCCGTTACTCCCACTTGCCGGGTCTAGACGTAATAGGTGTCCGGGGGCGTGACATCATGAATAAACATCACACAAAGCACGACAACGACCATTATATGGACGTTTTTAAAATAAAAAACGTTGCACTAATAAAATAATTTAAAGCTTACATAAGTTTGAATGAAATAAAGAGTAAAGTGCGGAAGCTAAATGAAGTTTTAAGACAAGCAACGACATTTAATGATAGATAAAGTTCTTGAAAACGGGTCATGCATGAGACATTCAATTAGCACATCAATGAAGATCCAAAGCTAACCATCTGAAAAACATGCTTAAAATGTCAACAATAATGTTGGTGAATTCATAGGTTTAGTTAAGATACAAGTATGGACCACAAGATTTTAATAACGTGTGAATCGGTTGTAACACATACAACATCACAAAAGTATTTACGTTCGCACTAAGCTCATGACACCGAAGCTAAATATAGTTTGCAGCATAATTAATGCCAAGTTGCCACACAAATATCTAGTTCAAAATATCCATAAACTTTCGACATGATATGCATCCCTTAGCTTGTATAGTCAGTCAAGTACCCGACCCGGTAAGAATCACCAAACCCAGATGGGGATTATCAATCCCTGATAGATTTATTAACAATACTCGCGCTTACTCATAGTAATTAATTGTTCATGATAGTGGCAGAGTTGTGAACTAAAGGTACTTAGGCAAACACGTAAACAGTAAGAGTTCCAATAACGTACTTGTGTCCAAAGTTTAAAAGCAAGCAATGTTTCTCACCCCAAAGTTATAAATCATTCACAAAAGAGTAAAATGTGAGGCTATGAACTCACTTTATGCAATCGGTGAACGCAGGAAATCAATCAATGAAATCAATGTAAGAATGGTGTAGTTGACGACTCTAACCGCAACCTAAGTAAAAGACGGGTCTTAGGAGCGAGGAATTTCATAACGAAATGACATATAATTGGTTTGTATAGTTTGACATCATTCATATGTGTTTGTGCTCTTGTTTAATTAGTAAAGACGTATTTTTAACGAAAATAATGTATCCTTAATTAAATCATGTCATTGTATGAAAGAATACTATTTTTGGAAAGTTTATAAGTTTGGAAAGTTTAGAAATCCAAGACATTAATACCGTCCCCTAATAACGGTTAATTCCATTTACCATAACGCACTAACTAGACTTAAACGCCTACTTCCACTTTCAACCCATTAATACTCATCTCAAAATCAAAACTTACCATATTTAACAATATTCGACTTTTCCAAAATATCGGCCTTAGAAGATCTCTAACGCGCCCTAATAGAATAAAAGTGTTATAATAACTTTCTCCAATGTTTCCACATCCAACGAAAACATGAAAATCCCATTTTATAATCCATCGACTCAAAAGATATGTTTAAAGTGTCTAAAAGTGACTCAACATTGTGATGACCTAGGTCCCTCGTTTTTCACTTTCAAGCGTAACGGCTACCGCTACCTTAAGTAAGACATCATTTCGGACAACTTTTGTGTTTTAAATTTAAGCCGGTTCGGACCCGAAAAAGGTCGAAACTTCATTTCAAAATCTGATCAGAACGTAAAATAAAGCTGTCACAATTTGCTAGTTTTTGCCGACTAGAAATGACTATAATTCCTTCGTTTTAAATCCGATTTCCATGTTCTTTATATCAAAACCTTCGTATAAATACGTACTATCATAAGTTTAAAGCTTTATCTTTTAAAACCATTTTTAAGCCCTCCTAATCTCGCTTACCATTTTCGAACATCAACAAATCTAGTCAAAACGACACCAAGTTCTCCACCATAACTTCTCAAATCCTAATCTAACCTAAACTCCGTCATGTACCTATTTCAAAACAAAAACCATTCTAAAATTCTAACATAATCCCATCGCCAAATCTTCTCAATACCACTTTTATTGCTTAAACAATCACTACGAAGCTAAAAGTACTCATAAAACACAAAACTAAGAGTAATGTTTCAAACTTTACAAAATAGATTGTACAACTTTGATCATGTTAATGTTTTTGTTATAAAAATAGCCTCAAACATTGTTGATATCAAGATTTTAAAGAAAACACGAGTTGGTGAAAGAAATATTTGTATAGAAGTTTACACAAATGAGGATGATGAAGTTACTTGATTGCAAGAGAATAAAGAACAAAGTCTTGAACTTTAACCCTATGTCAACAAATAAATACCCAAAAATCACCAACAAAAGAACCCAAATGTTACCTGAGGTAGCCCACGATCACAACCGTCTTCAATCTTGAATAAAGAATCAACAAACACCAAAAGAGGGTGTTTGTTTGGTCGGCGACGCAAGAAAGAAAAAGAGAAAGGAAGAGAGATTTTGATGTGTGTGTTTTTAGTGTGTGAAAATAAATGAGAGAATGAAAGGATGGATATGAATAAGTAGGTAAATTAAGTGACTAGATACATTGCACAAGAATTGAACCTAGATCCTTCTAAAGGATCCTAGGATAATTAGTACCAATAGGGGACAATTTGGAGAAAATGGTAGGATTGTGTTTGGCTAGGGGGAGGGGACGAACTAAATGAGGATCAAGGGGGGTTCAATTTGAATCATGCAAGGTGGTATCCAATGAGTTTTAGATATTTTGGAAGACACTTAATATTTTTATGATAGCGATTACGATATACGTAAAAACTAAAAACGCATGACAACTCGAAAGTAAAATATGAAATTTAAATATTCATTCGGAAGGTAAAAACGCGATGTCTAACAAAAGACTACGTTAAATAACAAGCCAGAACGCATCCGGTAACGATTTTCAGTTATACGCAGGAAAACTTCCCAGTTCAAGGGCAAATCAATACGTAAATAATAAAAGTCCAACTAATGCATGAAAAAGTCAAAGATGTTGACCTATAAATTTACAGGGTGTTACATCCTTTCCCCGTTAAAAGAGATTTATCCTCAAAGCTTAAGCCATGTCATTCGGTGCAGTTACGGGTTTTGAAAACAGATGCGGGTATTTCTTTTGAAACTGATCTTCACGTTCCCAGATGAACTCGGGACCTCTTCTCGAGTTCCATCAGACCTTAACGATAGGAATATGACTTTGCTTCAGACATTTAACCTCACAGTCGATAATCTCAACCGGTTCTTCGATAAAGTGAAGCTTGTCGTCGATTTGGATTTCTTCTAACGGAAGGACATGTGTTTTGTCAGATAAACACTTCTTCAAATTCGAGACGTGAAAAGTTCTATGCACTCGGCTTAGTTGTTTTGGGAGTTCAAGTCTATAAGCTACAGTACTGACCTTCGCAAGAATCTTGAAAGGTCCAATATAACGCGGGTTCAGCTTTTCCCGTTTGCCGAAACGTATCACTCATTTTCCACGGTGAAACTTTCAGCATGACTTTATCTCTAACTTGAAATTCAAGTGATCTTCGCCTCACATCGGCATAACCCTTTTGACAATCTTGAGCAGCTTGAATTTGGCTTTTGATCTGAATGATCTTCTCGGTTGTTTCATAAATGATCTCGGGGCCAGTGAGTTGGTTATCTCCAACTTTTGCCCAACATACAGGTAATCGACACTTTCAACCATACAGAGCCTTGAGTGGAGCAACCTTAATGCTCGTGTGATAACTGTTGTTGTATGAGAACTTCACCAAGTCAAAGCACCATTTTGCAAAGTGCATGAAGCATACTTCACTTGGTACTTGGGTAGATAGTTGCTGATGTGGAACACTGATTTCATCTTCTCGAACCATTTTGCCAACCCGACTGCTCTTTCGGTCCCTTTGAAATTAAACGGTTGGTAGTTTAAGAACTCTTTGTAGGTACACTCACAGTCAGCTAACCCACCTCCTCCCGTGTTACCACCATGATCTCCATTACCATTGTTGTTTCTGTTGTTTCTGTTCCTCCTACCATTACCATTTCCACGTCCTCCACTAATCCTATTTTCGTTGTCATCCCCATTCTGACTTTTGCTCTCCACAATGGGTCTTAGAGTACGGTTGGCTTCTTGCTCAGCCAATGCTTCGGCCACTCGTCGAGTAATCATTTCTTCAATGGTTTCGAGAGTCATTCTTGAACGTGTGATAGTCATTGTTCATTACACAAGACATAACACATGGTGAGGTTTGATATGATATATAGTCACTATAAACGATATAAAATAGTAATGAAATGATATAAACATAATATGAATTCGTTTTTCCAGAACGGAATAAATAATACTGCATCACGTAGGGAACATAATAAAAACATCATATATATAGAATTTTGTACGCCATTATAATAAGATTAATATGTTGGTTACATCGTGGTTCTCAAAAGATAAGGTATACATATCCCTAATGCTACTACTACTACTAGCTAGTATCCGTGGGTACATAAGTCATAATGTGCTAAAGCTAAGGATGGGAGATTCAAGTCGATTGTCATCATTAAGGATCGAACTCATAGTGGCTTAACTCTTTCTTTTCGGCTTAGGGCATCAGCCACCACGTTCGATTTTCTAGGGTAATAACATATTTCATAGTCGTAATAACTCAATAACTCTAACCATCTACGTTGTCTCATGTTCAGCTCTTTCTGATCTAGTATATGTTGCAAGCTCTTATGATCAGTAAACACAACACACTTGGTACCATACATGTACTGCCTCCAAATCTTTAGAGCGAACACCACAACTCTAAGCTCTAAATCATGAGTAGTGCAGTTGTTCTTGTAAACCTTGAGTTGGTGGGATGCGTAAGCTATCACTTTCTCTCTTTGCATCAAAACCACGCCCAACCCCTTGTGTGAAGCATCACAATAAACCACGAAGTCTTCGCTTCCTTAGGGTAATGCCAAAATTGGCACACTACATAGTTTCTGCTTTAATAGTTGGAAGGCAGTTTCTTCCTTCTCTCCCCAGTCAAACTTCACCGTCTTTTGAGTCAACTTAGTCATTGGCTTAGTGAACTTTGAGAAACCTTCAATAAATCGTCGGTAGTAGCCAGCAAGACCTAAGAATTGGTGAATCTCTATAGTTGTCTTAGGTGATGCCCAATATTTGATTGACTTAATCTTTGCAGGATCAACATGAATGCCTTCACTATCAATCACGTGACCGAGAAACTGTACTTTTGGTAGCCAAAATTCACACTTTGAGAATTTAGCATACAATTCCTCCTTCTTAAGCAATTCCAGGATTAGCTTAAGGTGTTCCTCATGCTCCTTTTCATTGGAGTAAATCAAGATGTCGTCTATGAATACTATCATAAACTTATCTAGATACAGCTTACACACCCGAATCATCAGATCTATGAATATCGTCGATGTGTTGGTTAGTCTAAAAGGCATAACATGGAATTCTTAACGACCATAGCGTGTTCTGAATGCCATTTTATGAATGTCTTCTTCTCGAACTCTGAGCTGATGATAACCAGATCTCAGGTCGATCTTAGAGTAGACACTCGACCCTTGTAGTTGGTCAAACAAGTCATCAATCCTTGGAAGTCGATATAGTGTTCTCACAGTACAGCTTGTTTAGTTAACTTTAGTCGATACACATCGCTAATGATCTCCTTCATTTTCCCCCCCCTTTTGGGGAAAAATAAGACCAGAGCTCCCCAAGGCGAAGAAATAGGTCTTATGAATCCCTTGACAGAAAGTTCTTGCAACTGAGCGGATAACTCTTGCATCTCAGACGGAGCTAATCTATACGGGGAACGTGCTACAGGTGCAGCACTAGCGACTAAGTAGATTTGAAATTTGACTTGTCGAATCGGTGGAAGTCCTGGCAAGTCTTCAGTAAAAACTTCCAAAAAATCCCGTACCATCGGCATCTCTTCGAGTCGCTTCTCTTCCGTCTTGTCTTTAGTTTTCTTCTCCTTGACATATGCCAGAAAGAAATGGCATCCCTTTTGAATATACTTTTGGGTCTTAATGCACGAGATAAGGCCCAATCTCGAATTACTTGCACCACTACTTCCATCTCCATGAATCGTCAACACTTCATTTCCATACGGAATCCAAACAACCTTCTCGTCACATACGATCAACGCATGATACTTCGACAACCAATCCATTCCGATGATGACGTCGAAACTATCGAGTTCTACAGGCATTAGTTCTATGTTGAACGGATGATTTAGTAAGTTTAACGTACACCCTCTAAGGATAGTGTCAGACTCTTGGACTCTTCCATCGGCCAACTCGATAGCGTAGTTAACAACTAGTGTATTTGGGACAACGTCCATTAAGGAACTAAAAGTAGTCGACACGAAACTTCTATCGGCATCCGAATCAAAAAATATAGATGCATAACGGTTATCAAGAAGAAACGTACCCGTGATAAAATTTGAGTCTTTGCTAGTCTCTCCTCCTCCTAGGGCAAACACTCTCCCTCGAGCCTCAGTATTTGTCGCTTGGTTTCCACGGCTTTGATTCTTGATCTTCGGGCAGTCACTACTGTAATGACCTTGTCCTCCATATCCAAAGCAAGTGACACCCGCTTTCTGGTTAGCTACTGGATCCCTCTGATTGTTCACTTGAGTCCTTTGATTGTATACAGGAGTCCTTTAGTTGTTATTAGCAACTTAACTCTTACAATCCCTCGCCATGGGACTGAGTCTTCTTGCAATTAGTGCACTTCACAGTGCAAGGTCCAGCATGGTGCAACCTACACTTGTTTTAATAAGGAAAATTTCCAGCATATCCAGTCTTCTCATTGTTTTCGGCTGTGTAAGCTATTGCTGCTCCTGAATGGTTGTTGTGGTACACGATTGTCTCTTGGATGATTTTCCCTTCTTTTTTTTTGTCAACGTGTCATGTAGCATTGCCGCAAACTTTTTGATCCATCAAGCATTGCCATTTCCAAAAGATCTTGGAGTCTTGTCGGTGCAGACGAGGTTACATTTCCTTGAATGTTATATAGGAGACCCCATATATACCTCTCAACTTGGTCCTCTTCTTTAGGAACCATCTTAGGGCACAGTAAAATCAGTTCTTGGAATCTCTGGGTATAAGCAGCCAAGTCATTACCCTTCACAGTCAGATTCCACAACTCACTCTCCATCTCCTGGATCTCGTTTATGGGACGGGTAAACACAGTCCATCAACATTAATAAGACCAGATCCATGTCAAGCATACGCAACCTCGTCCAATTGTATTTTTGTGAGAATTCCACCAAGTCAAAGCACTATTTTGCAAAGTGCATAAAGCATACTTCACTTGGTACTTGGGTGGACAGTTGTTGATGTGAAATACCGATTCCATCTTCTTGAACCATCTTGCCAACCTGACAAGCTCTCGGTCCCTCTTGGAGAAATTAAACGATTGGCAGCTTAGAGAACCTTTGATAAGGTACACTCACAGGCAGCTAACCCAGCTCCTCCCGTGTTACCATCATGATTTCCATTGCCATTGTTGTTTCTGTTCCTCCCATCATTACCATTTCCACTATTTCCATTTTCGCCATTTCCACCATTTCCATTTAAGTTTTCGTCCCTATTCTCACTTTTGTTCTCCACAATAGGTCCTAGAGTATGGTTGGCGTCTTGCTCAGCCAATGCTTTAGCCACTCGTCGAATAATCATTTCTTCAATGGCTTCAGGAGTCATTCCAGAACGTGTGATAGTCATTGTTCTATACACAAGACATAACACATGGTGAGGTTTGATGTGATATATAGTCACATAAATGATATATGATAGTAATGAAATTAAATATAAACATAATATAAATTCGTTTTGCCAGAATGGAATAAATAATTCAGCATCACGTAGGGAACATAATGAAAACATCATATACATATATATATATATATATATATATATATATATATATATATATATATATATATATAAATATTGTACGCCATTATAATAAGAATTAATACTTGTTACATCGCGGTACACAAAAGTTAGGGTCCTTACATATCCCTCAGTGCTACTAACTACGTACTACTAGAATCTGTGGTAACACAAAGTCATAATGTTCTAAATCTAAGGATGATATCCGAGACGCCTCATAGCAAAAGTCTCAAGTCTCCTAAAGTCCATCCTATCGTAGTAGCAAGTCAAGCGAATCTACCTCAACTCCTCCTGAACATAACTTAAGCGACGTCCAATACTATCGGCCCGCTCTTTCTTCTCAACCAAGCCTCCCCTAAGTCTCATGTTGCTCCCATTGAGCATACCAACTCTCTTATGTAACCTAGTCATCTCTCTCATCAGCCAATGCTCGAATCTCCTAAGTCCTCTACTCCTCCTTAATGTTAGCAATCCTACAAACATGAATCTCTACCATGTGTTCTAACAACTGCTGAATAACTACATCTAACTCAATCTTAAATTTCTCCCTAGATCCCTCGTCACTGGCAGGTACAAGACTGTCAGCAGCAATCTTTGGCTCACTAACTATATCAACCCATATCTCTATAGTGCCAATAGCACTAGACTCGGCCTCATCCTTGGCCTCGTCATCTCCCTCAAATCCTACCTCAGTCTTAGCCCTAATCTTATCAGCTGCCGTAGCCTCCGCTGTGATATCTGCCTCAATGTCGACCATAACATCCGAATCAATGTCCTCCTTACTACCTACCTCCATACTCCCCTCACTACTGTCCTTCGAAGATAATGCGGCTGAAGGACCCCTAACGATATCCGAGACGCCTCATAGCAAAAGTCTCGAGTCTCCTAAAGTCCATCCTGTCATAGTAGCGAGACGAGCAAATCTGCCTCAACTCCCCCTGAACATAACTCAAACGACGTCCAATACTATTGCCCCGCTCTCTCTCCTCAACCAAGTCTCCTCTAAGTCTCATGTTGCTCCCCTTGAGCATACTAACCCTCTCACAGTAGTAGCAGATGAAGGTGAATCAGATGAAGATGAATAAGGTGATGCTCTATGCCTCTTACGTGGTGATGCTGATGAAGAAGAAATGGACCTCCTATGGTTCGCTGGTATGCGAGCCAGAAATGGATGTACCCTCTTCCTCACAGTCAACATCCTAAGTACCCCGTTAGGATGGGTATGATAGGGTTGACCAAGAGGAATCTCCTACCCTGGTAAAACCAATACAGCAGGTCGGCGATGTACCCCAGGCAGTGCAAGTACAACACGACATGGTGCAGGTGATGTAATGTCAGTACATGGTAAAGCATGAGTAGATGATGGTGATGATGGTCGTGATGCTACCTTGCCCCTCCATCGGGCAACAACAACCTTGTGTGAGTCAAGTGATGAATGACTCATAAATGAATCATTGCTAGAAGAATCATCAGATGCCTTAGAAGAATCTAAAATGTGTAGAAATGGGGAAGTAATAAGTGCAACTGGTGCATAAACCGGAGATAATGGATCCTCAGACGGATCAGCCTCTGAAGTAGTGTAGATGTCTAGGTCAAGTACCCCGGCAGGACAACAGCCACCACCTTCAAAACAACAGGTATGACAGTAGGAATCGTGCCAAACATAACAACCCGAGAAGTGGATGATCCCATGCTCTCCTCCGAAGAGTTAGAAGAAATAGAAATAATCGAAGTAGCCATAAATCTACACAAGCAAAAGTTTATAAAAATCTCTTAATATGAAACCATGCAAGGTGCGTATAGTGTAGAAAAATAAACATGATGCGAAATATATCATGGCAAAGATAAGATGAATGTAAAATAATTATGGCAAAATAACGTAATTAATACTTAAGTAAGAATAATACTTAAATATTTATTATTAGTAATCGCATATATAAGGCAAGTGGAAACACGTAAGGATCACATATTGGTTATAGACCAGACCTAGTATATACTATCTGGTTCTCTATAACCTTGCCTCTGAATACCAATCTGTCACACCCCCAAACCGGGTCTAGACGTAATAGGTGTTTGGGGGCGTGACGTCATTAATAAACATTACACAAAGCACGAGAAAGACCACTATATAGACGTTTTTAAATTAAACATCGTTGCACTAATAAAATAATTTAAAGTTTACATAAGTTTGAATGAAATAAAGAGTAAAGTGCAGAAGCTAAATGAAGTTTTAAGACAAGCAACGACGATTCCCAGTATACCCATTGGTGGCAGTATAAGTCCTGAAGGTTTCTTGCTTCCTATTCTGTTGTTGGTGATGATCATTGCTACGATTGTTGTTGTTGTTGCCGTTAGTGGTGTTCCTTCTATCCTCAAGCTTTCGTTTATGGTTATTGGTTTCTTATACAGAGTTGTGTTTCATAACCTGCTCTATTAACTTCTGGGTTATAGTAATGGCTTCTTCCATTTTCTTAATCTGAGTTTGGGGACAATACTTCTTTATCAAGAGTCTTTTAAATTCAGACCAGGTGATCTTATAGGCTTCTTCTACTCTAATA
>BQNB010120810.1:0-20568 GCA_026074375.1 Tanacetum coccineum | reverse complement strand
AGTTATATCTTGCAAGGCTTTTCCATCCCCTCTTACTTTTCTCTCTCTAGTTTATATTGTGTCCACACCGACTCTCTCAACAGAATAACATTAACTTATTAGATGTTAGATCGTTCAATTATTAAATTGCCTATATACGTAATTCAAGGCAAAAATAACAACCTCGACCGTTATTGTAAATATTTATATATTAGAAATAACTTTACAAGATAAAAACATTTCATTTACTTTTCAATGAACTTTTTAGAGGACAAAATATAGAATTAAAAATTGAATATATAAAAAACATTACTCCTTGAAAATTTTAATGATATTTCACATGCCGTCGTAATCCATATATACCCACTATAATTAATTATAAACTATAGCTACAACGAAACATGAAAGTAATCTAAAAATAACTAAAAAATAAAATCAATCAACATGAAATCATATTCAAATTTATTAATTTCCCTACTAGATGGTTCTAGTTATCCTCCTAACCATAAATTATGACATGTGTTTATGCTTACTTTTTACTTTATCTTTTAAATCGCCAATCACTTTTTCATGTGATTCAATATAATGGGTAAAAAGATAAGCCTGAAGTTATTATATAAAGATATAGAAAAAATGAAATATATTAAATCACTAATTTAGTGCAAATCAACATAAAAACACCACTCAACCATGAGTGATGAATAACTAATTATTCTTAATAAATTTAAAGTATTGTAAATGAACTACGTCAAACAAAGTAATATAAAAATCTATTTACATTTAGAGTAAATTACGTGGTTGGTCCCTGTAGTTTAGGCGAAATTACTACTCTTGTCCCTTGAGATTCATTTTTGCATTGTGAGTCCTTATAATGAAGTTTCATAACATTATTCGTCCTTATCACTAACATGGTTTGTCATGTGGTCTAGGGTGGTGAAGAGAAATCACTACCCTCCTCCCTTAAATTTTAGTGACAAGGACGAATGGTATTATAAAACTTCATTATAAGGATTAACAATGCAAAAATGAAAGTCTATGGACGAAAGTAGTGATTTCGCCCAAATCATAGGGACAAACAATGTAATTTACTCTTACATTTATTAAGAGTATGTTAGATAATATTAGCGGTAATTAGTGATTTCTGTTATAAATTTGTCTGATGATGTTATTGTATCCGTGATTAGAAAGAGTAAAATGACATAAAGGCTACACGCTAATGCTAAAATAATGTTTTTCTAAATAAGAAAATTTACATCACTCCTTGCGGAATAACTTTTAATTCTAAAATTTATAATTACTCATAAAAGTTCTATTTGTTTGGAATTAAAAATTTAAGGACTACAAATTTTAAAAAGTAATTTGTTATATTAGATAAGAACCTAATTAATATTTGATATTTATTGCTATGCTATAAATGCTTGAACAATAGAGCTTCAACATGGCATGGTATGTGTATATATATCGAAGACCACTTCAAACCAAAATACTCAAACATGGCAAAAATCGCTATATTCTAGTTCATACTTTTCATCACATTGCTAGCTTTAGCGGGTATTTGTATCTTTATTGAATTTTCATTTCATATATGTCATGGACATATAAAAGTTAAGTTATATGTTTTACTATATTTGATTATTGTTTTGTTTTCTTATAGGAGTCTTTTGAGAAAGTTAGATGACTCTATTATTCAAAACTCGATCAACCCGAATTATGCTAGATTGCACTCCTCAAAATTGTCATTGGCCACCAGATCCATCGACATGCCCTCCTCTAGCTTGTGAAGTTGATAAAGATTGTATTGAATATTGTTGCCCGAATAACCCTGACCCTAAAGTATGTTACCCAACATGCTTGACAAATAGTAGTAAAACATGTTGTTGTAGGGGCTGATTAATAACAAATAATATAATTACCTTCTTGATACATTCTATTGATAATTTAAATTTAGGGAAGCCATGTTCGAATACTTGGTGCATGTTTGTATGGATAAAAACCAAAGTTTTGAAAACCAAACCGGACATCGAAGTGTCTTTAATACAAGTTCTTAGGTTCAACCGGTTGAACCGGATTAGAAAACCGGCTAGCGTCATTAATAATAGTATTAATTTTAAAAGTTAAAAAAAATATACAAAAATCCAATAAATCATCGTATTGACAACCTACCTATATATATTTTCTCTTGTACATAAAAAATTATTATACATCTTTAGAGATTTCTAAGAAACATCAAATAGTACTATAAAAAACACACAAAAAGAATGTAAAAGCGTCTTCGAAAAGTAATGCTAAAGATACAGTCATTAATTTCACCTTAAACTCGAGTAGCGAAAACCATTACACAACTCTATCTCTACTTTTGTAATTATATATACGTCTTCAACGACAATCTTTTTTGAAACATCATCTCCAAAGACATAAACACTGTAAGTTCATCCTTTATATTTTCAAAAGTATTTAAGAAACTTTTAAAAACTCATATCAATCAGCTCACTTATTTTACAAGTTCAATATTGTCAAAAATACTCTTTTTGCTAATGGTTAATGTCCCTCTTTAGCACTTTTATACTTACATACTTATTTATTTGTTGATTCTTTAAATTTTCAATCTTTTTTCCCTTTTATAATGATTGTTTTAACTAAACAGTTTATGAGTTGGATTAATATGACACCCATAAAAGATGATTTATTTTATAGTTTACCATTCCTATTTACGCATCCATCGATTTAATTAATGGTGCGGAAAATCGTATTGGCGCCAAAAAGGCATTTTTACCACGTTTCAACATAAAGACGGATACAAATTTGATTCTCTATTGTTACAAATGTGTACTGATATTACCTTAAGAGTTAACGTCGAATTTGATGCACTTACAAATATTAGATACATCATCCCATAGAATTCACCCTACTCATTTGAAATGTATATCTAAAAAAACCAATACCATCATTTTCATTAAAGATTTTTTCTTATTGCTAAGTCTACTCCTCATCTTAATCTTGATTTAAGTGCTTTAAATTAATTTGTTAATTATCTCAAAATAGTAATTTTTTGATTTAAATATATTATGCAATTAATGCTAGTTTTACAAATAGTGATCTCTCGATTTATAGATATTTTAACACATAATTAGTTTATCGGTCTCCCTTTTATTTTCACCAACAAATTAACTTTATTTTATAATAAATGTAATCAATGTATATTTTAGTTCTGTCTACATTAGCCTATGTATTTAATACACTATTAAATAAATGTAAATGTAAGTTAAAAAAATTGGTTGGAACATGATAACAAAGCATTTATTACTTTGATTAACTTAAACTTAAAAACTGAAGTGTAAAAATAACAATATTTTTTAGATCAAATGAGTATTTGTTTTTTTCACTTCTATCTTGCTAAAAGTATTTTTGTTTAATGTGCAATTAATGTTGATTAAAGAAAGGTTATCTTTGTTAATTCTTTAAAATTTTTCATCTTTTTTCCCTTTTATTAAATGATTGTTTTAATAAAAACAGTTTATGTGTTGGATTATTATGGACACCGTTGTAACAGATGTTTTATTTTTTAGTTTACCATTCCGTATTTAGCATCCATCGATTTAATTAATGGTGCGGAATAAATGTATTGGCGCACAAAAAGCATTTTTACCACGTTTATCAAACATAAAGACTGTAACAAAATTTGATTTCATCTATTGTTACCAATGTGTACTGATATTCTTAAGAGTTAACGTCGAATTTGAATGCACATACTAAATATTAGGATACATCTTCCCATAGGAACTTCACCTATCATTTGAAATGTCGTTATCTAATAAAATCCCTGAATACCTCATTTTCATTTAAAGATTTTTTCTTATTGCTAAGTACTACTCCTCATCTTAATCTTGATTAAGCTGCTTATAAATTATTTGTTAATTATCTCAAAATGTAAATTTTGTGTTGGATTTATATTTCATATTATGCAATTAAGGCTAGTTGGGTGTTTTACAAAATAGTGATCTCTCGAGTTTATAGATATTTTAACACATAATTAGTTTATCGGTCTCCCTTTTATTTTGTTCACCAGAGAGATAGGAGTTTATAGACTCTTCGGTTTATTTTATAATATATGTAATCATGTTGGTCAATATTTTCTTTGTTCTAGTCTACATTAGCCTATGGGTATGTGTTATTACTGACTATTAAATAAAATATAAATGTAAGTTTAAAAAAAATTGGTTGGAACATGATAACAAAGCATTTATTACTTTGATTAACTTAACTTAAAAACTGAAGTGTAAAAATAACAATATTTTTTAGATCAAATGAGTGATCAAATGAGTATTTGTTTTTTTTCACTTCTATCTTGCTAAAAGTATTTTTGTTTAATGTCATCATTAAGTGTTTGATTAAGAAAGGGTATCAATTCAATAACCCTTTCCCAGCTCGAAACGAGCGGTGTCTCAACGCCCCAATAATGCAAAACCAAAAATGATGTTAATCGCTAAAAACGTTAATAAAGCAACCAACGTCTATAATAAGATATAACTGTTAGGCAATCCAAATAAATCATAAGATAGTTTATGATGATATTATAATTAATTTTAAAAACTTATATGATATGTCATGTTCAAATACTTATTAAATTAAAATGTAAGTGTAATGAGAATATTCAATTTTCTTTATAAGGGTAATTCAAGGCAATATTAGTAGACCACAACCATTTATTTGGACTTAATATTAAATTCTTAAAGTAATAACTTTACAAGAGTCAAAAACATTTCATTGTGAAACATGCTTTTAGATGAGAGTTAGAGGACAGAGATGAAAATACAATTACAAATTGAAAATATGAAAAACATTACTCCTTGAAAAATTAACATATTATACATTAGGCGTGCGGACGACGTCACTTTGACATTAATGAGGTCGTAGTGAGAGATGGTGTGTCGTTTTAGTTAAGTGGGTTAAGTAAAGTTTTTGCAAAATACAGAGATATGATTTGTGCCTTTGCGGTCTTGGGAGTATAGAATAGATACGACACACATTTCTTTGTGTGTGATTGTATATATTTTCGTTGTTGGATGTCGCCGGACATATTACCTAGTGCATCTGTCTGGCCTAGGACTCCATTGGTTCGGGATTGAGAAAGAAGAGATGACATAAATGTACTGCACTTAAGCAAAACAAAAGAATTTGACGTAATGGGGCTGTATTTTTATACATATGTGTCTATATGCAGTATTTAGACTAGTCTCTGGTATGCGTTTACTATATATTTATAGAGAGTAATGAAAATCCGTGCCTTTGCGTTGTGAAAGATACATACGACATCATCTTTGTGGTGATTGTATATTTTGTTGTTGGATGGTGATTATTACCAGTGCAACTGTTACCGCCATTGGTGATTAAAAATAAATGACGTTAACAAAACAATAGAAGTGATAACGCGCATTTTATACATATTTCTATATGCGTTATCTATGCTTTCCTATATATTTATTGGTTAATTATAAGAACTTTCGATACTTAATACACTATATTTTCTATTATAGGTTCATGGTACGTGTCGTGGAAGAAAACAAAGGAGTACACGAAGATATAGAACTTAAACAAAGAAGTAGACTCAAGTTCTAGCTTCCCGACACCTGTTCACTATTTTGGCCATAACTCGGTCATACGAACTTGGATTGAGTTAATTCAAGTATCCACGGAAAGAAGAAACAATTATCTACAACTTAAAAAAAACGTTCAAGAGCTGTAAATGAATTAAGTACGCCGCACTTTCTAATAAGTGCAACGCACTTTTCTACAGTTATTACAAACGCTCTTAAATGAGCTTTGCACTTAATGAGTCCGATCAAATGACTTCTAACTCTTCTTTAGCATGTCTATGATTTTATCTATAAATAACAGTCCTAAACCATGGAGAAAGAGTAGAGAACATACCAAGAAGAGTACTACCTAAAAGGGTGAACTAACACCAAGTTCATCCTTTGAATCCATCCCCAAACCACCCGGATGATCTAACCACTCCATTCTCAGTTCCAGAGGTGTCGTGACAACACCTAGGAGTCGTGATTATAGAGGGTTATAAGCTATTGGTATTTGATAGTTTGTTTGTGGGGTATAAGCTTGTATTCATCATTATCGATCTTATAACTTTGGTAAACATCTTATTATCTTGTGATATGAAACTTTCTGAGATTTACATGTTCATCATGCTTGTTACTTGTTTGATTATGGAATAGTTGGTTGTGTTTGTTTGGGCTTTATGAGGAATATGATATAGTCTTGATTGTATTGATGTGCTTTTGATGTTTATGCTTGTATGCTTGATATGTTATCTTTCAGATTATTGTCTATCATTTGGTTGATCATCTCAGTCGATATAGGTCGAAAGGCTCGATTGGTGTGGTTGATTTTGAGTCGCGAATCAATACTAGACTTGTAAGAATTGGATAGTAAATTCCTAAACAACCTGAATGATTATCTGTTTAAGGCCTAATCTCACGTCTAACGACTTGATTAGGGGAAGCATACTTGTATGAATATTGTTCATAAACCTATCTTAATGCGCTTGTTATGTTTGGGTCGTAGGTCGAAAGAATTCACTTGCATAATCGGTAGATATACTTTGTTTGTGATTGAGCATATCTTTCTATAGCATTTCTAGACTTATGTCTCCCTAAGACTAAACAAACATATTTTAATCATCTTGGTAATAATCTAATCATTTCTAGCGTTTGGTATAATTTAATTGTTATTGCAAATATAAGTCTAATGATCATGAAAATCATTTGGACTTTCTTGTTAAACCACTTTTTAAATCTGAAAATGCACAACTCCCTTGGGATGAAATGGGCTTACCTAGACTTTACTACACTCGAAAGGGTATACTTTTCTGTGTGTTTCTGTCTATTAACCGATAATTCTAGTCTTATAAATTTAAAGCTTGTGAAACACATCAATGTTTTTGGCGCCGTTGTCGAGGAGTTTGTTGGTCTTGTTTTTATTCGAATTGTGGTTTATACTTGTTTAACGTGTCGTTGCTATGCAATTTTCATGTTAAAACTGCTAAAAAAATATTTTTGTTGTTGAATGTGCGCCGGTTTTATTTTTAAAACCGTCATACTCCCTTGAAAAACCTGCAAGTACGTCGTACTTAATTTTAAGTACGCCGCACTTTTTGTCTGAAACAAAACATTTTCGTGAATTGTGTCTCAAAAAACCCCCCAAACCAATTGTAATCTTTAATTTAGGTACTAAGAGCATGAGACTTTTGTTTTGTGTTATTGTGTTCCTTAAATTATTGCATTTGTATTATTTTCCTTTCAATTAGAAAATACAAAAATTTGTTTGTTCTTATTTGATTTATGCTTGCTTAGATTTGTTATCTCTAATAGCTTTATTTGATATGAATCTGCTTGTTTGCTTGTTCACAATTAAAGAACACAAGTGATATCTTAGCGTCCTACGCATTATCCTCGTGATCTTGCCAGAACATTCACAGTGGTGCTCTTTAGAATTTCATAGTGACGAATGGAAATCCTTCTATTTTAACATCAAACAGCACTGCGGTAGGTGACTTGTGCGATCCTATATGGATCAAACTTGTGTCAACTGGATATCGATTTTAGTCCAGTCTATGAATTGATGACTCAATCAGTCAGATAGTAACTAACTAATTCACTCTTATCGTGTTGTCTGCTTTGAGACATTCTGGTAATGAGAACAAGCATGTACGGTGAATCTAATGCTTATGTGTTACATGATCCAATACTTTAAGCTAGAAATTCTGTCAAGGAGATTCTTATAAATTGAATCTACTTGATCACAGGTCGGTCCTCGCGGAACCAAAGGTTAACGCTACCTAATATTAACGAATGACAAAGCTATATTCGTCCATAACTGTGCTTATTACTAACCTTTAATTTTAGGTTATAAAATGATGGGTTTATCTCATTCCAGCTGATTTAGATTCATAACCACATGCTCATACTCAAGACTTAAAGATTTAAGTAATCAAGAAAGCTCAAGATAAAGACTTCTGCTACTCTAATATTCAACATCTTCCTTAAAGATATCAAGATTATCAAGACAAAGAGTGTCAAGGGAGATTGTTAGACGGCTTTCAAGATAACATAAAGTATGAGCATGATGGTCCAAAGACACAAGATCGCAAGAAGGCTAAGTATTACAAGGATGATCAAGTAATGATGAAAGGTCTTAAAGGCAAAGTCAAAAGACAAAGACAAATACAAAGACAAAGAAAAGATCAAGATCAAGATCACAAGTGAATGATTAGAACAAAAAGAGCTAGCACAACTATTACACGAGAAAGACTCATGATCAAGACAAGAAGCTTTAAAGATCAAAGATCAAAGTCACAAAGTATGATCACCCCTTAGGGGGAGATTGTTAGGAATTCCAAAAGTGTCAATCATTTATGAGATCTCAACGATCATCCCTTAGGGGGAGATTGTTATAAATTCAATTTTTAGTGAAGTGATGATCATTATTGATCTCACGATCCTTGTAATAGTTAGACGATATCAAACGTGTAATAGTCAGTCCATTAGGCTAGTTCGGTAGACTAAACTATGTACTAGTCCTTAACCCGGCCCATGGAAGCCCACAAGAAGGCCCATGGACCGGCCAAGGGAATATATAAACCCTCTCTACACATAAAGAAGGTGTGTGAGTGTGTGTTTCTATGTGTGTAAACAAGAAATCCTTTCAAGTAATATCAAGAACACCTCCATCATTCTATCTTTCTCTCTTATTTTCTATATTCTATATTTGTGTGAAATTTAGGAACCTACATTTTCTGATTTTGTATTTTCTTTTTGATATTTGATATTTTTGTATTTGGTTTTATATGTTTTATATTTTTGTATTTTGTTTTTCTCAAAAATATTTACATGTCGATGTTTGATGAAATCTGTCAAGCAGATTCATTTGCCAGAATCTCCAGTTCTGCTGGAGTCAAACATCTCATACCGAGTCGTCCAACAAGGTACTCAAACCTTTCTCATGAAAGAGCTTTCGTAAACATGTCGGCTAACTGGTATTCAGTTCTGACAAAGTACAATTCAACTATACCACGTTCAACCTATTCCTTGATAAAATGGTAACGAACACTGATATGCTTAGTGCGGGAGTACTGCACATGGTTACACGAGATGGCTATGGCTGACTGAGAGTCGCAGTACATTGGTATTTTGTTCTAGTTAAAGCCATAATCCTTAAGCTGTGTTCTCATCCAAATAACTTGAGCACAACTCGCAGATAATACCACATACTCTGCTTCTTCTGTTGACAATGCAGTGTAGTCTTGCTTCTTGGACATCTAACTAACGAGCTTATCACCTAAGAATTGTATTCCCTCAGAAGGGCTTCTGCGTGTATCAAGATAACCTGCGTGGTCAGCGTCTAAAAAAGTGGTTAGTTTAAAACCAGAATCCTTCGGATACCAGAGTCCCATGTTAATGGTATTCTTTAGGTACTGAAAGATCCTTTTAACCTCCTTGAGGTGTTTTTCAATTGGTCTTGCTTGATAACGTGCACAGTAACATACTGCTTGCACTATGTCTGATCTACTGGAAGTGAGATACATGAGTGACCCTTGTTGGAAATGGTTATCTAATAACCTAATATTATACATAATATTCTACGAGCTACACAGCGGAATATAAACACATATAACTATAATTAACAAAAAAAACATAAACGAAAACAGTACCTTATAGCAATCAAGTTATGGAAGAACCAGAGTTTCTTCAAAATACGCACGTGTATTAAACCGTGCGAACCCAAAACCCTTCTAGTTGCTAAATTAAGCAACCTCAACGTGTATCCACACTACACGTTACCCGATATCACCCGAATGCTAGTTCCTTAAACTAACAAACACCGAATACTAGAAAATCGAACTTTGGTTCCCTTCTTGGGGATCCCTTGGGACGAATGGAGAGAGAGAAGAAGAGATGGGATAAATAAATAAGACTTATGGACCCTTTATTTATATTGTTAGAATTAGGGCGCCCTAATTATAGTAACTTAGGGCCTAAGCTAGCAAAAGCCCAACCTCACCTCCTTGGTTCTTTTGGCCGTCCCATATGCAAGCCCAAACACGCCTTGGGTTGAATTTTTAACTTTGCATAATTAACATGTACATTGCATGTTAATTAAGGGACTTAAAGTTAATTATTCGTAAATGAACTAATTAACGACCGTTTAGTATTCTATCGTTAGTGTATTAATAAATATAATAAATATACACTTATATTATTATATATACTAATAGAATGATATTTAAATGTATATGTGTGTGACCTCGTAGGCTCACGTATTCTAGCCGTATAAATATCCGTATGACATGAGCACATCCCAACAATCCTATCATACTTTGATATCTTGTTTGGTCTACGGGTGTTCCACTCAGATCTGCATCCAGTTTAGGTTTAGTAGCCATTGGTGTAGCAATGTGATTTGATGACAAATAGTAAATATATAATTAAATATATAACTAAATATCTCAAATTAATTATAGTAAGAGAGTATCCCGTTTGATAAAAAATGTTTGAGGACAAACAATTATTTATTTCCCGGATGTCGTATCCCGACGAAGCGTGAATTAAGAATCTCGTTTAAGTTTGTGATCGCGTGATTTGAATAGTCAAGATTTGATTTGGATTCTATTTCTACAAATATAACGCAAATGCAAGCAAAGGCAACTAAAAACTTAAGCAATTAAGATTTAAGCATGAAAACGATAACGGGAATCTAAAACCGAGACTTAAAAACCTAAATTATCAATTTTAACCCTAAAAATGCAAATTTAATTTCTAAAAGTCCTAAATGATTAAAAATAATTTTAGAAAAAAGAATTATATTTTTTTGACTTTTATTTAATTTTTTATGAATTAAAAACTATTTTAATCTAGAAAATTAATTAAAAATACTAAACTAATTTATAAAAATCTGGAAAAATTACTAAAAATGCTTTAAAGTATTACTAATGTAAGAAAAATAAAATGGGAAAATAATCTAAACCTTATAAGTTGTAAATAAGCGAAATAAGTCGTATAAGCTAAAACTGAAAATGACTATAAGATTTAAAGGGTGCAAAGTGTTTATGAAAAAGTCTCAAGGGCGCAGTGGTAGTGTGTGTGTTGTGAAGGAGAGATCACAGGTTCGACCCCTGTGACCTTTCTTTTTTATAAAATATTTTTGTTCTTTTGAAAAAGCTATAAAATAAGCAAAAATGAAAAACTTTAATGAAGAGCTTTTTGACAAATCTGAAAAATAAGCTAGAAAAACTACTTATAAGTTGACTGTTTAGCTTATCAAGTTTAGTGGTTTTTAAGCTAAAACTGTTTTGGCTTTTTGGACTTAATAAGCTAAAAGAAACAAAAAATAAGCAAAAACAGACTTAAATCTAAACCTAATAAGCACTAAGTACTAAAAATAAGCTAACAGAATAAGCTAAAATTCACCAAAAAGGCAAAAAGACAGCAGGCTTAAGAAAGACTTAAAAGGACTAATTTACTACTTTTAAACTAAGAATAAGGACTTAATAAGCATTACTAATAAGCTAACAAGAGAAAACAGATGAAAACAGATACTCAAAGAGCTCAAATAAGCTAGAATTAAGCTAAATGGAAAAGAAATAAGCTAGAAGAATGCAGATGCAAATGACAGACTATACTATATGATTTTGGACTTTTTGAGTTTAATGATAGATTTTAAGCTTAATTCTAGGACTCAATAAGCTAAATGAAAAGCTAAAACTCAAAAACAACTAGAGACTTTGACCCTAAGAACATTTAAAAACTAAAATTAAACAAATAAGTAAAAGAAATAAGCTAGAAAAAGGCATATTAAAATGACAGACAAACTATTTATTTTTGGCCTATTTTAGAAATGAAATGACACTTTTGAGCTTAAAATTAAGACTTAAAAACTACTATTGACCTTTTGAAAACTTGAAACAGATTTAGCACAAACTATAATAAGCTAATTCCAACTAAAACTAACCTAAATTAAGCTATACCGTGACCTCAAATGTTCTGCATAATTAGACCTTAAAACCTTAAAATCTCTTGACCATTTTGACAATAGGGCTCAAAAAGCTAAACCAAGCCAAAACAGATTCACTTTGATACATTTTGAGCCAAATTAAGCATAAAAACAACACCTAATATGCATATTAAAAGACTTATCTTAATAAGGCAACATAGGAAACTATTTAAATGGCAGATTAAAGACTTTTATAAAACAGACTATAAACTTAATTAAATTAATCCCTAGCTTATTAAAACTATCCTAAAGACTTAATTTGAGCTTACTTAATCTGACCTATTGACCAAAGATAACACCAGCAGTCTTAACTAAGTTAAAACTTCTTGCGCCAAACACCCCTTTAAATCCTTAAAATCTAATTTTAAGCTATGACAGATCTCAAAAAGCTTTAAAAAATGAAAACAGATTAAGCACTAACAATTTCGAGAACATATAAGCACTTTTTATTAGAGAACTAAGCACAATTCAAATAGCAAGTTATAAGAGCAGTTTATGACTAATTTCAGACAGTTTTAATGAAAACACAAATTAAACTATATTTAAGCTAAAGACTAAACATATTAAGTAACATTAAGACTACATAAGCAAATATGAGCAATAATAAGCAACAAAAAGCAGAATACTAAGCAGATAAGATAATAAGCTAAAAATAAGGTAAAAGTGAAAGTACCTTGATCCTAGCTCAAACAAGGATCTAATATGCTTAAAGGAGCTTATCTACAAGCTCTAGCTTGGTTGCACAAGCTAGTAAGGTCCAATAAGCCCATCCAAATCTGGCTTATCATCCAAAATAAGTTGAGGTAATTTTGAGTGAGTTTTAAGTGAAATAATTCAGTTAAGCTTTAGAAGGCTTAACTGGATGAGAGCTAGCTTATGAAGTAACAAAGAGCTTATAGAGCTTATTAAGTGATATCACAAATCATTGTAAGCTAAATTTTGCTTAATAGTAAAAACTGAATTGAAGATAACACTATATAAAGAAATATTGAAATTTTATTGATAATCAAACGTTTACAATGCTTTTAAAAGAAAGTTACAGGAATAATAAAAACAATAAGCTAAAATAACTCTAAATAAGCTACTAAAAATTACTAAAAGCTAGATGATTCAATCTGTGTGAGGAGGCCTCCTTTTATAGCCTGAAGAAGAAGGTTCTAGGAGCATAGGCGCGTCCTCATCAACCAATCCTAGCCCTTGATTCGAACCGCCTCAAATTAATCCTTCATCATAGCCCTTGGATCATGTGCTACGACCTATCATCCAATCATTGTGCTGGGGATTGCCAGCGTGGATAATATTTGGTGTCAGGAGGTCTTCTAGAAGGATTTGAAAGTGTGGGATTGGGTGAATGGATTTAACCTGGTGAGTTGTATGACTGTGAAAACGAGGGAGGGAAAGGGGGTGATGGAATAGTAAATTTAACCAAGTAATACTACTTGTTTGACTTGGACCAGATATGGTTTTGGGCTTTTTATTATTTTGGTTGGCCCAGGACAGGTTTTGGATTAATGGATTGGGCTTTTTATAAAGGCTCAAAAACTTAAGGCTTATAATTGTATAGTATTAATCTTAATGGGCTGACTTGGCCCGTTAAGTGGGTACGGGTTAGCCCATTAAGAATGAATACGCCTTCGGCTTCGGTTTTCTCGGGCTCTTTCCATTCCTGTGCTCGGTTTTGTCCAATTTGGCTTTGTTTTTGTCCTTTTATTTAATATCCGTACCTGCAAGACACAAATCACAAAATACACATATACAATGCATTTTTTATCTGTTTTTGGTCATTATTGGTCTTTTTAGCTCGTTTTATTAGGTAAAAGGTATGTGTATTTAAGCACATACCAAAATCCCCCATACTAAGCTATTGTCGTGTCCTCACGCAATGTCATAAATACACACTTAGAAAACCAAAAATTTCAACCCCCTTAGACTAATTACCTCGAAAAGTAGCTAAGTGTTCATCTAAGGGGATTAAGAAATCACTAGTTTTGAAAAGCTCCCCGTTTTACCATTTTTATGCATTTATTATTATCATTCATACATATCATAACTTCACGGAACAAGAAACACTAAAAGGATAAATTCATCGTCCTTGATTTTTCACCCGCCCCAAACCAAGCTTAAAAACGAAATCATTGTTAAATACAAGTTAAGATGCTAACACTACTCATAAATGCTAATTGTGAATGCATAGCTACTTTCCGCTCCCTTATTCCTAAATCCTCTAAAGATTTTATTATTATTGGTGACAAATAAATTAATGTCTTATTCTCATAAAGTAATCCCGATTTAGACCACAATTAGTTTGAAATCATTTCCTAAAGAGATGATATGGTGAGAATAAGGCCTACATTAAGGTTCTAATTTCACACGATTTAGGGGTTATCCTTTTTATTTCATCCGAAACAACTCAACTATGAGTCCAGAGACGGAGGCTTTATTTAGTAACCCCGGAGTCAAAATTTGGCTTTATTATTATTATCATTATTGCAACATTATTAAACCTCGGTCCTTTAAACAACTGCCACATCGGTATGCGAGCCGACCATGGTCCAGGAGTCTTATTTCGACCTCGGAGATCCTTGATCTTTTTGAAGGTTGCAACATCGGTTGTGAGCCGGCAAGATACAGCAAACTTTTATCAGTCTTGGATTATTATTCTTACTATGGGCCTTCTTTTGATGACTGTCACATCGGTTATGATCCGGCAAGAGGCAGTAAACTTTTTTCAGCCGACAGTTTTTTTAATTATTATTATTACCTCCACCCTTTAAACGACTACCACATCGGTTGTGAGCCGGCAAGAGGTAGTGGTCTTATTTCGGCTTCGGTTTATTACATAACTATTATTATAGCCAAATTTCAAGTCCTGCGATCTTTTAACTACCTAGACAACGGTATCGAGCCGTCAGGAATCGATAGCCTATTTCCCCACAATAGTGACAAAACCTCGATGTGTACCTTAATTTCACCAGAAGGAATCTCTACGAAGTGATTTAAACTAAGAATCGCAAAAACCAAAGCAACTTTATTTATTCAACAATTATATAATGTTCATTAAGCTGATGGGAGCAAAAAGCCACAATTAACCTCTATGAGCCTTAAAGAGAACCAACTACTCCATGTTTAACATCTAAATTTAACCTCTTCGCAAATTTAAAATCTTTACTAAAAAGATCCATGAATGCTTAGTCTAAAAAAACAAGCTTTGCATATTTAAAGTCTATCATGGAAACTTGCAAACTCTTGGCTTTTTCAAGCTAGAATTCGCGTTTTAAAGTTTCTTGAATAAAAAACTAGCAAAAGCTTAAATTTATATAAGTTAAGAGGCAAGCTAGAGCGTAACATGCTCGATCAAGTCAAATTTTATTCCTTAAAAAGACAAAACTACATGTCAAAACACTTATTTTATTTTTGAAATTTTTTTAATTTTGGCATATTTTTGCTATTTTTGGTGGAAAAACAGGGTTACGTGAAGACAAGGCAAATGCAAGTAAGATCAAATCGAAAGATCCCCCCATACTAGAACTACACATTGTCCTCAATGTGAGACTGTCACCCCCATACTAATTTCAAGGCATAATCCAAATATTAAGGGGTCTCTACGCAAATCTAAAGCCGTTTATTAATTATGCTAATAGATAAACGTTAATCAATAAGATCTAGGATATCGGATTCCCATATATAAGCATGCGAAGGATTGAAGATCGAGTGAACGATGGACAAAACCACGAGCATGAGAGTCTTCAAAATCCGGGCAATCCTGGACATAAAACACAAAACACAAAACACGAGAAAGGAAGAGGCGAGCCTCCTCACATCACACTTATTCATAATTATTATACTAATATACTACTACTAGGGATAAGCATGGGTTGCCACCCGCGAAGCGCTTGTTTTTGTTAACCGAGTCACGAGCCTGACTCGACCCCGAATTTAGTGGTCCATGGGGAAAGTTTGGAGATCCGGGACAACCATTGGTGGTATGTCCCCTCCAAAATAGTGTTTAAGTCTATGACCGTTCACCTTGAAATTTGGTCCGTCGTTTTGAGATAACTCGACGGTACCATAAGGGAAAACTTGAGCAATGGTGAATGGTCCGGTCCAACGGGTTTTGAGCTTCCCCGAGAAGATCTTTAATCGAGAATTGAAGAGAAGAACTCGATCACCAACGTTGAAAACGCGGTTCTTAATCTTGGAGTCATGAATCTTCTTTGTTTTCTCTTTGTAGATTAAAGAGTTCTCGTAAGCTTGATCCCGGAGTTCATTTAATTCATTCATTTGAACTTTCTGGTGATCACCCGTGGTCTTTAGGTCAAATTTACAATGTTTTAAGGCCTAATAGGCCATGTGTTCAAGTTTGATAGGAAGATGACAAGCCTTTCTGTACACTAGATTATAAGGAGTGCACCCGATGGGTGTTTTGAAAGCGGTACGGAAGGCCCATAAAGCATCATTTAACTTATCGGACCATGAAGCACGATTTTCACCTACGGTCCTTTCTAAAATACGTTTCAAACCACGATTTGAAACCTCCACTTGTCCACTTATTTGTGGATGATACGCGGTAGAAAGACGGTGGGTAACTCCATACTTAAGCATGACTTTCGTGAATTGGTCATTGAAAAAATGGGTACCGCGATTACTAATTATAGCACGAGGAGTTCCAAATCAGGTAAAAAGAGATTTCAAGAATTTAACAACAACTCGGGCATCATTAGTGGGGAGCGCTTTTGCTTCAACCCATTTAGATAAGTATTCGACGGCCACGAGAATGTACTTGTTCCCTCGAGAAGACGGGAACGATCCTATAAAATCGATGCCTTACGCGTCAAAGATCTCGCATACTTAAATTGCATTTTGAGGCATTTCATCCTTTTGCGAGATTTTTCCTTGACGTTGACATGAGTCACAAGACTTAACCATGTCGTGGGCATCGCGGTAAATTGTTGGCCAATAGATACCGGAATCAAAGACTTTTTTAGCGGTGTAGTTGGCACCATGATGTCCCTCGGTGGGTCCATTATGGCAAGCCGTGAGGATGTCAACGACTTCTTGGCCGTGAACACATCGTCTAATCATTTGATCCGAACAATTTTGAAACAAGTAGGGGTCGTCCAAAAAATAATGCTTAACATCCTTAAAGAATTTTTTCTTTTGTTGGGACGACATCCCTTTCACTATAAAATTCCCCGCATGGTAATTTGCAATATCGGCAAACCATGGGGTACTAGAATTACTACGAGAAGATATCATTCCGAGGGTCTCGAGAGGAAATGTTTCACTAATTTCCTTTTTCTTGAGATCACCTTGATGAGGATTTTCTAATCTAGATAGTGGTCGGCCGCGAGATTCTTTGCTCCTTTTTTATCACGAATAATGACATCAAATTCTTGGAGTAGGAGAATCCACCTGAGCAATCTCGGCTTAGCATCTTGCTTAGCAAGAAGATACTTGAGAGCGGAATGGTCCGTATATACTATGGTCCTTGACAAGACTAAATAAGGCCGGAATTTCTTGAAAGCATACACCACGGCTAATAATTCTTTCTCCGTAGTAGTGTAATGAGCTTGAGCATCGGTCATAGCCTTGCTAGCATAGTGTATAGGCTGAAAATGTTTGGTCCAGGACTGCACCTACCGCATAATCACTAGCGTCGCGCATAATTTCAAATGGTAGGTCCCAATCGGGGGCAACTAAAATCAGGACTTTGGTTAACTTCTTCTTAAGTATATTAAACGCTTCAATACATTCTTTCGAGAAGATAAAAAGGGTTTCTTTTTCAAGAAGATGGGTCATCGGCTGGGCGATTTTAGAAAAATCTTAAATAAATTGACGATAGAACCCGGCGTGACCTAAAAAACTTCAAACACCTTTGACGGAAGTGGGACGAGGGAGTTTAGCTATAACATCAACTTTAGCTCTGTCAACCTCAATCCTGGATTTAGAAATTTTGTGGCCGAGGACAATGCCCTCTTTAACCATGAAATGACACTTCTCCCAATTTAGAAATAAGTTGGTATCTTCACATCGTTTTAGAATTTTGTCTAAATGGGAGAGGCACGATGAGAAAGAATCCCTAAAGACTAAGAAATCGTATATGAAGACCTCCATAGTTTCCTCGATCATGTTATGGAAAATAGCCGTCATGCACCTTTGGAACGTGCCCGGAGCAATACATAAGCCGAAAGGCATACGTCGGTAGGCAAACGTCCCATAAGGGCAAGTGAAAGTAGTCTTCTCTTGGTTTTGCGGGTCAATAGGAATCTGAAAATATCCAGAAAATCCATCTAAAAAGCAATAGTATTCGTTCCCTGCTAATCGCTCGAGCATCTGGTCCATGAAAGGTAACGGGAAATGGTCTTTTCGAGTAGCATCATCAAGCTTCCGGTAATCAATACAAACACGCCATCCGGTGACAAGCCGTGTAGGAATCAACTCATTATCTTCATTTTCAACTACAGTCATACCACCCTTTTTAGGCACACAATGAACGGGGCTCACCCACGGACTATCAGAGATTGGGTAAATCAATCCGGCATCAAAGAGTTTGATAACTTCCTTTTTGATCACCTCATGGATTTTCGGGTTCACCCTTCTTTGATGTTGGACTGCCGGTTAAAATCGTCTTCCATTAATATTTTATGAGTATAAAATTAAGGGTCAATACCCTTAATGTCGGAGATTTTCCATGCGATGGCCCGTTTGTGTGACTTTAGAACCTTTAAAAGGGCGGCCTTTTCTTCATCTTTTAAGTCTTTATCAATTATAACGGGTAATTTATCGGTTCCTTCTAAAAATGCATATTCTAGATTAGACGGTAGGTCTTTAAGTTCGAGTTCCAGTGGTTCTTCGATCGAAGGATTCATCATAGTAACATTAACTTGCTTAAGATGCTCATTCTTCATTTGAGAGAGATTCGGAGAAGGGTCTTCATTCAATAATTTCTCAAGGTAAAGAATATCTCCCTCTGTGTCGTACTAATCATCATCCAGATTAGAAAACTCATTCGGGGTATGTAGAAAAGTCTCTATCTCTTACAAAATGAAATCTCCTCCTTCAAAAGGAGTGAACGAGGGGGAAGAAGAAGCAATGATAGGATCTAAAGATGGAGTGAGATTGCCACTCTTAGAACTATCTGAAAATCCGAGCGCTTCTTGAGCATACTCCTCACATGTAACATCTATGACATCGATTCGATTAACCAATTCATTTTCATATCCATAGGAGTATCTCAAAGTTTGCCTAACTTTAAACGTAATGGCCTCATCATTGACTCGAAGAGTTAACTCTTCACCGTATACATCGATTAATGCTTGTTCCGTCCTCAAGAAAGGTCTCCTGAGGATGAGAGGAACCCAAGTATCGACATCGTAATCGACTACGACGAAGTCGGCCAAAAAATAAAACTTTCCTACTTTTACAAAGACATCTTCGGCAACACCGACCGGGTGTTTAACTGATCGGTCTGCGAGTTTGAGAGTCATTAGAGTGGTAGTAAATTCTGGGAGAGAAAGCTTTTTCCATACGGAAAGAGGCATTAAATTGATGCTAGCACCAAGATCGGCCTAGGCTAAGCATTCATCAAGCTCCGAAAAATCACACGAAATGAGAAACTTGCCGGGGTCTCCAAGTTTTTCGGGCAACTTCTTAAGGAGCACCGTCGAACAATTCTCATTTAATGGAGTACTTGCTAATTCAAATAATTTTTCCTTATTACTTAGAAGACTCTTAAATGTAGAAGCAAACTTTGGCATATAAAGAAGAGCGTCTGCAAAGCTAATGTCGAACTGTAAACTTTGAAAGATTTTAAGGAACTTCAACATTTGTTTGTTAGCTTTTCTCACGGAGCTTTTGGTCATTAAGACTTGAAGGATAAGGTATCGACGGTTTAAGGTTAGGCGTTGGAGAAACAATGGGCTCCGAGATAGGAACTTAGACAACTGGAGGTTGGACGTGTGCGGTACATTTTGAACTTGTATTTTGTACATTGTCCTTTGTCGCCTCGGTTTCACGTTCCACTTCCTTCGGGATAGGAGAAGGAGTAGGTGGAATCGTGGGTCCATCATAAGCAGCACCACTTCGGGTGGTAATAGCTTTCACGTCACCTTTCGGGTTAGCTACGGTATTACTAGGAAGTGATCCAGAACCTGATGGACTATTCATTTGAAAAAACTGCTCATCATGTTCTTAATATCATTCGTTAACTCATTCCTTAACTCATTCTTGAACACTTTGTTCTGCCTACTCAATGTAGTATCCATCTCTTTCTTTAATTATGTTCTCATATTGCTTATTTGATTCTGCATTGCTCTCATATTAACTTCATTTGTCTTCATGTAGTTCGAGAAATCGTTCGTAGGTCCAGCTTGATAATTTTGAGTTCCTTGATTAAAGTTATTTCCTCAGTTTTTGATTGTATCCTTGATTTTGATTGTATCGGTTTTGATTATTTTGCACATTCGGTTGATTGAAACCGGGTGGTCCAAGATAATTATTCGAACGATAGCTGAGAAGATTACGGTC
>BQNB010120809.1:0-20568 GCA_026074375.1 Tanacetum coccineum | reverse complement strand
AGTCCACTCCATCACCAGCACACTCATATTTTGTGGAATTTTTAGTAAGCAATTGGAAACGGATAGACTTAATTCTCACAAATTGACATCAAGGGTTATAGTGCGCGAGGTAATGTAACTAGTGATTTTTCACAAAAAATATGCTAATTTTTTTTTCAATTTGGTCCATTTTTAAGCATGTAGCATTTTATTTGTAAAAATAAGGACAAGTACGTTCTAATTCTCCATCCTTCCATTTAAATTATACAACATCCTCGTTGTATAGATAAAACAGTTAAATAATATAGGAAATAGAATTAGAACGAGGAAACTCCCCTAATAGTTTGCTCTAGATGGTTCTCCATTTTGAGTGTTTTGAGCAAAAAGGTGTGTTGATGAGGGCTTCAGAATGCCCATGAGAGTTCAACACATGACATTTTAAGACTATACCATTAAGTCAATTTCGTTTGCAGCAAGGTCCTGCATGAAAGTGTAGAAGACGTTCGTGTAATTTCTACTTCCGCTATCCTACAATACAAGCAAACAATTAAACACACAACTGTACAGGTTCCAATACGCCGTATCCCAAACCCTAGGATACGCCATATGTAAACCTATGAAAACAATTTAAATACTAGAAATTAAATACTGGAATTTAAAATACTGATAACGTCCAGACATACATGCGTCGTATCCTGAGGGGTTCGATACGCCGTATGTAATGTCTAGGAAGACATACTAATTAATTCAAACAATTTAAATGCGACAAACAATTTAAAAACAACCGGGTTGTCTCCCGGGAAGCACTTTTATTTCAGTTGGTCGTTAAGTTCAACCTTTTTTCTCCTATTATTCATCCATAAAGGCCCTCTTGATCATGATAGAGGCAGGCTTAATACTTTTAAAAACTAGTTTCTCTTCCCCGACCCTTAGAGTAACTTTTCTTTTAAAGACATCGATCTTGACATGGGCAGTGGACAGGAATGGTAGTCCGAGGATTAAAGGGACATCATCATCCTCGGGTATGTCCAAGATAATAAAGTCAATGCGGAAAACAAATTTTCCAATCCTAACTAGCACGTTCTCAGGTATACCCCTTGGTTGTTTTATGGTCTTATCAGCCAATTCTATGGTCAACCTAGTGTGAGACAAAACTCCTAGAACGAGGTTGGTATAGGTAGAAAATGGCATAACACTCATACTTTCTCCTAGGTCAACAAAGGCTTTATCAAAACAATGATGTTTCATCTTTCAAATCAAATTCATCGATATGCCGAGGAATTATTGTAGGTTCAGTTAAGAGATCTAATTTAAACGTTAGAGCATCATTGTAAACAATGGCTAGAAATTCATTCTCAAAATCTTTAAAGAAGTCTAAATCATTAAAATAACTGACCTCGGGCTCGGGTGATGGAAATGAAGGCATATTGACTTTATCATTATCATTTTCCGAATCCATTTGTAAGATATGTTTCCCCCCCCGACAAAATTAATTTTATAGGAAAATGAATTTTCGTCATAAATTACCGTGTAATCTTCGTCGTCAGATTCGTCAAATGATATTCTAAAGTCAATTTTATTGTCGTTAAGAGGACTTACCGTGGGTTCCCGTGAGAGTGCTTCTCTAGGCGTTATTGTATTATCAAGGACTATAGCTGGGAATATCGATTCAAAGTTGAAAGCATCGACCTCGACTCAAAAAATTCCATCATACCGTACGTGTCAGATTTCCAATTAACCGTCGTCACCCCGAACTTAGAGCATTCTCCTATTGAAGTCTGATGTATTCCTCTATAGTGATATTGGGGTTGTCCATTTTTAACCTGTAATAAAATAGCTAGGGAAGAAAATGGTCAAATAGCCTAATATGTTGTATTCAGTAAACTGAATACGTCGTATTGACGATAGATTCGAATACGCTGTATTGGTTTGAAAAAAAAATTATACGCCGTATCCAAGAAGATGAATACGTCGTATTGAGTATTCGACTCAGAATGTTACAACAGGCTGTAACAATGCACACAAACACACAATATGCAAAATATACAATGTAGGAAATTAAGTACACAATTATGCAATTTAAACTATACTAAGCTAAACTAGTTAATGGTTAGAAATACTAATAAGAATAAGGTTTAATTAATTCATTCATCGGCAACGGCGCTAAAAACCTGATGTGCTGTCATGTTGGGTCAGTTATTTGATTATCAAGTTTTAAATTTATATTTAGCCGACAAACCTAAAACAACACTAACGAGTAGTTGTACCCGTCAAAGATGGAGTCGCGGTAAGTAAGGTGTCTGAACACGTAAGAAGTGGATACATAATCCTATATTCTATTAGTATTTTAATTAGTCTATTTGCTGGTAAAACTATGCTATATACGTTGTCTAATGATATGGGGGTTATCAGCCTGAGAGACTGGCACAGTTTTGGTGGAAACAAATATCAATTCAATACACAATAAACACAAAAGAAGAAAATCAGAAGAAAAAAGCGGTACAGCCAAATGATACGAAAACTAAATTAGTCTTATAAAATCCAGTTCAATGTCGGTTTTGTTTGTTTTAGATTGCAATGATTTACTATCTCGCAGCGGCATAACAACTTAACACTTAGGCGTGACATCATCCAAGAACTATACACGATTAATCATGTCACAAAATAACAATCCGCATAAAGTCGAATCTCTTTTGTAAATATGCAGTTATTTTAGAAATTAAGGCATTCCTTCAAATATCTTCGTTTTAGCTCCAAATTATGCGCCTTTTAGCTTGTCTTCACAAAACACTCCTGAATTACTGCATTTATCAACTTTAAAGCAATTAAGTACCAAATAATGCAATAATTATATAAAAGTGGGCAAAACAGATGGGATAAATGATATAATAAAGTAGATATTATTTGATGTCATCGGCGTCCTTTGTTACGAAAATTACAATCCTGATATAAAACCAGATTCCTTAAAGTATTAGTTTTTGAGAAAATTTTATTGGCTGTCATCATGAACATGTTTCCAAAAGTTTATTTGACCCTTGTGTATCGATTTTTATTACATTAGGTAATAGTTCGATAGATAAATCCCCCAAAGAGTGTTTAATATCGATTTTATCATTATCGTTGTCCTTATCCGATAAATCATCGGGATAAATTCTTAAGAAGGAAATAGACTCATTAAAGTATATAACCTTTTTCCCTCATCATCACATTCGGACAATGATGTTTCATCAAATTCATCGATATGTTGAGGACTTACAGTAGGTTCAGGTGAGAAATCTGATGTTAATGCATACATTGCAGGTAATGGCTGGGAACTCTTTCTCAAAATCTTTAAAGTAGTCAAAATCATTAAAATAACTTACCGTAGGTTCGGATGAGATTTCCTATTCAGATGTCAATGCATCTTTGCAGACAATAGCTGGGAATTCCTTTTCAAAAGATCTAAGGTAGTGAACATCTTTATCATACCAGATCTTACCGTACGTAACCTTTTCCCAGTTATACACCTGACCACGCCTACGAGCTTTTTCCTCTTCAAGCCGAATATACTCCTCCATAGTAATGTTGGGGTCGTCCATATTAACCTGTAATAAAATAGCTAGGAAAGAAAATGGTCAAATAGACAAATAAGCTGTATCCAGTAAACTGAATACGCCATACTGATGCTTAGAGTCGAATACACCGTATTGGTTTAAAAAAAATTATACGCCGTATCTAATAAATTGAATACGCCGTACTATGAATTCGACTCAAAAAGTTACAGCAGAGTGTAATAATGCAAAAAAACACAAAAACACACAATATGCAAAATATACAATGCAGAAATCAAACACACAAACAAACAAAAACAATTAAAAACACATAAGCTTACACTAATCTAAAGTATGATAATCTAGGTCAAAACCAAAATACTAATAAAAATAAAGATTAAACAACATCACTACCCGGCAACGGCGCTAAAAACTTGATGTGTCATAGTGTAGGTTATACTTATTATCAAGTTTTATTATTTATTTTATGCCGACTATACCTAAAAACAACACTCTAACGGGTAGTGAACCCGATCGATAATTAAGCTTCGTTAGTAAGTAGGTATCGATCACTAAGAGCGAGAGCGTTAATACGTAATCTACAAGAATTTTTAAGTTAACATGTATTTCTAATCAATGTTTAAACCTAAGTAAACCAAAACAATGTAGAAGGAGGGTTTCGCTGAGGACAGGCATGAGTTTGGGTTTATCTAACTAGTACTTGAGACAAGTAAGTAATAAACACTCTTCTAATGTGAGGTGTACTACAAGTAACGTGTAATGAAATATATGTCACTCAAAGTATTGAATGAATCAAATTTGGTGCTGCAGAAATAAGGATTGTTTGACTTAGGTTATAACAGAAACGAGGAGTGTTTAAAGTGGACTGCCAACATATCCATCAGGTAACTGCCTAAATTAAGTATGTTCAAATCAGGCTACTGCGTAATTAAAGTGTGTGTGGAGCAGACCAGATCACTGAAGAGACCAGATGTGTTAGGAGCATACTAAAAATGTGTATGTAGAAATGAGGGGTGTTTGGAACAGGTACAAATAAAATGAGTTCGAATCAGGCAAGTTCTATAAATAAGGTGTGCTTAGATTAGACTATTGCAGCAATAAGTTCTGCAAATAAAATGTTGTTTCTTTTTTGGGAGGATTGAACAAGAAGTAAGCCATATTATTGATGAGAGAAAAAGGAAAGATGTGTATGTGTTTTAGAGACAGAAAGAACACGCACACACTTTGTGAGATATTAAAAAATAAATCCTCACCCCTCCATGGAAGTATGGAGGGGGTATTTATAGGTTAAGACTAGGGAAACTATTCTAACTTAACAATTCTAGTCCCTGCGAGTCTTGCCTAATGATAGCTAATGTAATTCCGTATAAGTCATCATATTTTTAGGCTAACAATCTTCCCCCAATATGTGGACATACGGAATTACTTACAACGTTCCTAACAAGTACAAATACAACATTGTAAAATGACATTCAAAGCGCGTCCACAGTTGAAGATGACGTCTTTGTCTTCTAGTCTTGAAACTTGTACTTCAGCTTGGATCTTCATTATCTTTAATTGTACACGGAAACATTGTTGAGTATGCTTGCAATTGGTTAACTTCCCCCAATTCATGCATTGTCTTGAAAAGCTTTCTTCTTCATTAGACTTCCTTTTTGGGCGGAAGTTTCTGAATCAGCTTCCCCCCAAACCACATCTTATCTTGAAGCAGATTTTGAAACTTTGATGTAGCTAGAAAAAAACTTTATTGACATTTAGTGCACGCGGAATTTTATAGAAGCTAGAAAAACCACATCAATACTACTACTTCACTACTACTACCGTGTCATTAGGTCTTGGTGTATTTTCGTTCGACTGGTAACTTGCACTGGATAATCAGCACAATTCTTCTCACGTAGCAGAATACTTCACAAACCATTACTTAGTAAAGTAGTCTACTCTTATTCATTGGAAGTTGATATGGTAACATCAAAGTAATAAGTTCTGGATGTACACATTTTCCTTGGATGGTTGCGAAACTCTCGGGGAGCATCTCATTGTCGTGTAGTCCATATACTCGAGAAGTTCTTTTCATAAGCAACACTCTTGAAAAGTTATGAAAGACATTGAAGAACTTTGAAGGATTTTGCTTAGACTGTGAAGTACCATTGACGTTCTGTAGCTTCAATTATCCCGTGAGAATTGCTGATTACATCTCACCCTTTAAACTCTCTGGCTAACTTACCAACCTCGTATTCTGTCGGCTATTGTTGTGACCACTTGGTGAAGTAAACCCGATATACCAAACTTGAAAATGAAGTAGAATCCCCCAAATTTGTTACTTAATCTTGCACTATTGTTGATTGAAGAACGGTGCAAGATTAAATCTATAAGTACTCTATACTCAACCAAAAAAGTATAAGAAGTGCAACACCTCTTGAAATTATCCACATCGACATCTTCTTATGACACTGAGTACTACAATGTAACTCCTTACATAAGGAAATAACTAGATAATCCAAGTCTCAATCATAGTTGTATACGTTCAAGCAAGTCATCAATCGATAGATTGGGTTTGAAGAAAAAAGGGTAGAAAATAGAAGGAAGTCTCGATGATGAAATAAGTAGACGCGTTCATGAAACCCACTTCAATCTCAAATGAGGGATACCAAATCAACTCCGTGATCACTTGTCATCGTAATCTGAATCTTTAGCCGTTTTGACGTTTTAGTGAATCTTATTCGGATCATTTTTAGTGTTATGTATCGTGTTTGTTGTGTTGTTGAAATCAATTAACATTCACGGGATTTTACGATTCTATGACTTAAACCGTAAAAAGAATCGACTTTTACGGGATTTTACTAAATCAAGAAAAAACCATGAATAAAAAATTATTGTTGGTGAAATCGTTGTTGAACATGAAGTACGTGAGCTTTTGTTGACAATTGTTGAGCTTAAAATGATTAACAGGCTGAATTATAACTTGTGAGGACTAACGGTTAAAACAAGTTTCAACAATGAGGGTTATAAAACAACAAAGGATGAGTGGTGAATCTACCTTAAAGTCCAGGGACTGAAATTGCAAAATTCCACTTTCGATTAATAATAGAAATGTTTCCCTTCATAACTTTTCATCTCTTTCGTTTTAAATTTAGAAATAAGAACGATTATTGATTTGATCTTATGAACCGGTACGGTTATCGTCGGTAAAATCCGAATATACCACATTGATAGAAAAGATGTCACGATCACAATGGTATAAGTCTTAAGTACCGTTGTTGAACATCACACGAAACCGTAAAACAGAAAAACGACTTAAAAACGCGAGATTGATCCTATTGAGTTGCTTATTTGTTTTCCACACAAGAATGCTAGTTCGGTTCCTTTTAAATTGACTAGTTCGGGTCTTATAGAAATCAACTAGTTCGGGTCTTATAGAAATCAACTAGTTCGGGTCTTATAGAAATCAACTAGTTCGGGTCTTATAAGAATCAACTAGTTCGGGTCTTATAGAAATCAACTAGTTCGGGTCTTATAACTCGTTTCGCTTGAACAAGATCGGTGAGACAAAATATCAAACACTTGGAACACACGTTTTTTGAATCGTTTTGTCAAACCGTGACCAAGAGTAATCAAACCCACGAATAAGACACCACAATAAGCTCGAAATAAGCTTTTAAACTAAATAAGCCTCGAAAAAAGTTGTAAAAAGGACGAATAAAAAAACTCAAACAAAAATGAAATATGCTACGTCCTATTTAATGAAAAACAAGACACGTTTTTTTTGTTTTTATAGTCAATCAAAATGCACCCTTATTTTTATGATAAAAAGTGATTTTGAAAGAAAGAAAAAAAAATAAGTTGAATATAAAAATAAGCTCAAATCACCATGAAACCACTAAACACAACACACACGAATACAAAACACCCCTGCAGCTCTGGTACCAATTGTTATAATAAGAAACACTAGCTAACTAAGATGATCCGGAGGTCGAGGAGGATTGAACAAGAAGTAAGCCATATTATTGATGAGAGAAAAAGGAAAGATGTTTATGTGTTTTAGAGAGAGAAAGAACACACACACACTTTGTGAGATATTACAAAATGAATCCTCACCCCTCCATAAAAGTATGGAGGGGGTATTTATAGGTCAAGACTAGGGAAACTATTCTAACTTAACAATTCTAGTCCCTGCGAGTCTTGCCTAATGAACCGCCATGGTGGTTAAACCGCTAAAGTACAGTACTTTTTGTACTTTTTTCCTGAATTTCAGGATCTGTGTTTTTTACTTTTTGTTCAAACCGCTATGATGAAAACAAAAAAATAAGCTCAAAAATTCTTGTCTTTTAAGCATGAACATAGCAGATCTATAGCTGTAATGTAAACAGAAAGATATAAAACATATAATACCCATTATCTTGACATTTTCACAAGAAAAAATTCACTAAAATTAGCAGTAGTAAGATCACGAATGAACAGTAACCGAGACACGAATGAATAGTAACTGAGACACGAATAAACAGTAACCGAGACAACAAACACATGATAAAATACACCCCTGCAGTTCTGATGCCAATTGTTAATAATAAGATATCACTAACATAAGATGATCCGGAGGTCGGGGAGGATAAAAGAAATGCTTAGCCATATTATTAGAGAGATAAAGTAAAGAGAAGATGTGTGTGTCTAGGGAGAGAACAAGAACACACACACTTTACAAAATGATTCACAACCCCTCATGGAAGTATGGAGGGAGTTATTTTACGTCTAGTGACACATAACTTAATTCTATAAGTCATTATTAGTCCCTACGTGTCACGCTATAACTAAACTATTATAATTCCGTATAAGTTAACATATTTTAAGGCTAACAGAATAAAACTGATTTGGATACAATGAGCATGGATGATCTCTACAACAACCTTAAGGTGTATGAACCAGAAGTCAAAGGGATGTCTAGCTCAAGTTCAAGCACACAGAACATGGCTTTTGTGTCCTCTTCAAATAACAACAATAGCAGCACTAATAGAGCAGTTAGTACTGCTCAAGCCGTTAATACTGCTAATGGAGTTTTTGCTGCTAATACTCAAGTTAATGCTGCTAATATTGACAAATTAAGTGATGCTGTTATTTGTGCATTCCTCGCTAGTCAACTAAATAATCCTCAACTTGCAATAAGGACTTGCAACAAATCTATCCAGATGATTTGGAAGAGATGGATTTGAGATGGCAAATGGCTATGTTGACTATGAGGGCTAGAAGGTTTTTAAAGAATACGGGTAGGAAGCTTACTATCAATGGCAATGAGTCTGTTGGCTTTGATAAGTCCAAAGTGGAGTGCTACAACTACCACAAGAAGGGACATTTTGCTAAAGAGTGTAGAGCTCCAAGAAATCAAGACTACAAGAACAAGGAAATCACAAGAAGGAGTGTGCATGTAGAAACATCCACTTCAATAGCTTTGGTGTCATGTAATGGTCTTGGTGGGTATGACTGGAGTAATCAGGCAGAGGAAGGACCTAATTATGCACTCATGGCTTACTCATCTTCAAGTTCTAACTTAGAGGTATCTAACAATTCAAATTGTTTAAAATCTTGTTTGAAAACTGTTGAAACTCTTAAATCTTAATATGATCAACTACATAAAGATTTTAAGAAATCTGAGTTAATGGTTCTAGCTTATAAGTCAGGATTAGAGTCAATAGAAGAGAAACTTGAAGTTTATAAGGAAAATGAGTCTATTTATTTACAAGATATAAAGGTCTTAAAATTTGAAATTGAATGTAAAGATATAGCTATCAAAGAGCTCAGGAAAAAGCTAGAAATAGCTCAAAAAAAGACAGAATTCAATTTAATGGAGACAAATTTGAAAATGCATCTAAAAGCTTAAACAAACTTATAGAAAGTCTAATTGTTGACAACTGCAAGAAAGGCTTAGGCTATAATGCAGTTCCACCTCCCTACATAGGAAACTTCATGCCTCTAACACCTGACTTGTCTTTTACTGGTTTAGATGAGTTTGTTAATAAGCCTGTAGTTGAGAATAGAAAGTCTGATGAAGAAGTGTCTAAAGTAGTTAGGAAGTCTGATGATTCACCAATTATTAAAGATTGGGTGTCAGATAGTGAGGAAGAAAATGTGTCTCAAACTAAAACTAAGAAGAAAACAGTTAAGCCTAGTATTACTAAGATAGAGTTTGTCAAACCTAAGCAACAAGAGAAAACTGCTAGGAAAACTGTTAAACAAGTTGAGAAACATAGGCAAAACACTCACAGTCCAAGAGGCAATCAAAGAAATTAGAACAATATGATGTCTCAAAGACTATGAAGCAATTTTGAGATGTTTAATAAGGCCTGTTATGTGTGTAGAAGTTTTAATCATTTATAGGTTGATTGTAATTACCATCATAAACAGTTTCAAAAACAAAGGATGGTAACACCTGTTTGGAACAATGCTCAAAGGGTGAATCATCAAAACTTTGCTAAAAAGACTCACCCCTGTGCTAAAAAGAACATGGTTCCAAGAGCAGTACTAATGAAGTCTGGCTTAGTATCAGTTAATACTGTTAAACAAGTTAATGTTGCTCACACAAAAACAACAGTGAATGCTGCTAGACCAATGTCATATCTTTCTAAAAAAGCACATTTAACTATTAAGAGGCCCATTCATAAGAATACAACATTTAAAAACAGTAATTTTAATCAGAGGGTTAATACTGTTAAGGATAAAAATGTTAATACTGTTAGGCCAAAAGCAGTAGTTAATGCTGTTAAGGGAAATAATGTTAATGCTGTTAAGGCCTCAACTTGTTGGGTTTGGAAACCAAAGACTAAAGTTTTAGACCATGTTTTTAAACACAACAGTTCATCAATCACCCTAAAGAAGTTTTATTATATTGATGCACAAGGCATATCCAAGTCAGTGGATTGGTGTTGGATCCCCAAAAGAAACTGATTTTCTTATCTAATGTGCAGGGCAATCCACAAATGGATTTACAGGATCAAGGAGTGATTGATAGTAGATGCTTAAGGCACACGATAAGGAACATGTCCTATCTTACAGACTATGAAGAGATATATAGAGGATATTGTTGCTTTTGGAGGGAACCCTAAAGGAGGGAAAATCATAGGAAAAGGTACCATTAAATATGTAATCTAGATTTTAAAAATGTGTATTTTGTGAGAGAGTTAAAGTTTTTTAATTCTCTTTAGTGTCTTCACAAATGTTGTGATAAAAAAGAATAGTGTTCTTTTTAATGACACTGATTGTATTGTTTAATCTCCAAAACATTTATGTTATTAATAAAAGTCAAGTTTTACTTAGAGTTCTAGAAAGAAAAACAATATGTTAGGTGTTGTTATAAAGAACATAGTTCCTAAAAGAGGTTTAAGCTTTCCTTTTTTGCCAAAAGCCACTTCTGATGATCTATACTATTGGGCAAGTACTGCTAGGTCACTTAAATTTTAAAACCATGAATAAATTGTTTAAGGGAAATCTTGCAAGAGGTTTACCTTCCAAACTTTTTGAAAATGATCAAACCTGTGTTGCTTGTCAAAAGAGAAAGCAGCACAGAGCCTCTTGTAAGTCCAAAACAGAGAACACAATCAGTTTTTCTTTACATTTGTTGCATATGGACTTGTTTGGTCTAATATTTGTAAAAATTCTTATGAAGAAAATGTATTGCCTAGTTGTCACAAATGATTTCAGTAGGTTTACATGGGTTTTCTTTCTAGCTACTAAGGATGAGACTAGTGGCATTCTTAAGTCATTTATAACTGGGATAGAAAATCTAGTAGATCACAAGGTTAAGGTGATTAGATGTGATAATGGGACTGAGTTCAAAAACAAAGAGATGAATTAGTTTTATGAGATGAAGGGTATGTTAAGACAATATAGTATAGCTAGAACTCCTCAACAAAATGGAGTTGCTGAGAGGAGAAATAGGATCTATTAAGGGTACTAGAACTTTGTTAGTGTTCTAAGTTGCCAACTACTTTTTGGGCTGAAGCAGTTAATATACTTTCTAAGTGAAAATAGAGTGTTAGTATTTAAGCCTCATAACAAGACCCCCTATAAACTTTTTCATGGTAGTACATCCCTATCTTTAAGTTTTATGAAGCCCATCTAGGTATCTGTTTACCTATTTTTAATATCATTGATCACTTAGCAAAATTAATGGTATGGATGAATAAAGGATTTCCTTTGTTGGGATTACTCTTTGAATAGTAAAGCCTTTAGAGTATTTAATAGTAGAACAAGGGATAGGAAAGAAAACTTGAATATTAGGTTTAGTTAGAGTTCACCTAATGTTGTTGGTTGTGGACAGATTGGATATTCGATGGTTGATGCATAACAAGAATAATGAATTTTAGCCAATTGTTACAGGTTAACACAGCTCTAATAGTGTTGATGTACTCAAGACAGGTGATAAATGCACAGGTCAAGCTCAGAAAGAGAAGACCAGTCTAAAATTAAATTTTGCTATCCATTATGGCCTGCCTGATCCACAATATTCATAAGATTTCAAAGGTCGTTCTCAAGATGATGGATCCAAACCTTCAAGTGATGATGGAAAGAAGGTTGATGAAGATTCAAGAAAAGATAGTGAAGGTATTGATCAAGAGAAAGAAGATAATGTTAACAGCACTAACAATGTTAATGCTGCTAGCACAAATGAAGTTAATGCTGTTGGTGGAAAAACAAGCATTAAACTTTCACTTGATCTAAATATGCCTAAATTGGAAGATTACATCATATTTGAAGATGATGAAGATGTTGGTGCAGAGGCTGACATGCACAATTTGAATATAACAATCCAAGTCAGTCCTATTCTAACTATAAGAATTCATAAAGATCATCCTCTTAATCAAGTGATTGGAGATTTGTAATCAGCTACAGAAACAAGAAGGATGTCAAAGAGTTTGGAGGAACATGGGTTTGTTAGTACTATTCAACAAAGAACAAACCATAAAGATCTTTAAAACTGCTTGTTTGCTTGCTTTTTATCACAGGAAGAACCCAAAAAGGTAATTCATGCATTGAATGATCCAAGCTGGATAGAGGCTATGCAATAAGAGCTTCTACAATTCAAGTTATAAGAAGTTTGGACTTTGGTGGATTTACCAAATAGAAAAAGGGCTATAGGCACTAAATGGGTTTTCAAGAATAAAAAGGATAAAAGAGGAATTGTGATAAGAAATAAAGCAAGATTGGTTGCTCAAGGGTATACACAAGAAGAAGGGATTGACTATGATGAAGTCTTTGCCTCTGTTGCAAGAATTGAAGCAATTAGGCTATTTTTGCTTATGCTTCATTTAAAGATTTTGTGGTGTATCAAATGGATGTAAAAAGTGCTTTTCTCTATAGGAAGATTGAAGAAGAGGTGTATGTATGTCAACCACCAGGATTTGAAGATCCAGACTTTCCTGATAGAGTATACAAGGTTGAAAAAGCACTGTATGGACTACATCAAGCTCTTAGAGCTTGGTATGAAACGTTGTCAACATATCTGTTGAACAATGAGTTTCAAAGAGGGAAAATTGACAAAACCTTATTCATCAAAAGGTACAAAGGTGATATTTTGCTGGTCCAAGTTTATGTAGATGATACCATCTTTGGTTCAACAAAGAAGGAGCTATGCAATGCATTTAAGAAGTTGATGCATGAGAAGTTTTAGATGAGTTCTATGGGAGAACTTACATTCTTCTTAGGATTACAAGTGCAGCAGAAGAAGGATGGCATATTTATTAGTCAAGATAAATATGTTGAAGAAATTTTAAAGAAATTTAGGTTTACAAAAGTCAAGACTGCAAGCACACCAATGGAAACTTAAAAGCCTCTGCTCAAGGATGAAAATGGTGAAGAAGTGGATGTTCATATGTATTGGTCAATGATTGGTTCATTGATGTATCTTACATCTTCAAGACCTGACATCATGTTTGCAGTGTGTGTCTGTGCTAGATACCAAGTCAATTCAAAAGTTTTACATCTTCATGCTGTAAAAAGAATTTTTAGGTACTTAAAAGGTCAACTAAAATTAGGCCTTTGGTATCTAAAAGATTCTCCTTTTAATTTGGTAGCATATACTCATAGTTATTATGCTGGAGCAAGCTTTGATGGGAAGTCTACAACAGGAGGTTGTCAATTCCTTGGGTGTAGATTAATATCATGGCAGTGCAAGAAATAGACAATGGTTGCAAATTCCACAACAGAAGTTGAATATGTGGCTGCTTCAAGTTGTTGTGGACAAGTGCTTTGGATTCAGAATCAACTACTTGATTATGGGTATAATTTTATGCATACCAAGATCTTTATTGATAATAACAGTACTATTTGCCATAATTTTAAATCATATTTTTCATTCAAAAACAAAGTTATAAGGAGATTAGAACATCCACACTTTATTAGAGATTGCAGTGAAAAAAAATTGATTCAAATGGTTAAAATCCATACTGACAAGAATGTTGCATATTTGCTTACAAAAGCTTTTGATGTAAGTAGATTTCAATATTTGATGCTAGTATTGGAAAATATTAATCTCTAACAAGTCATTTTATCTCTGTATGTTTTTGTGAGTTTTGTATGAAATTATTTCTGTTATTCATGTCATTAAAGTTTCTGCTGATTATGTTAATTAATATTGGTAGTTATTACTTAATTCTGATAGTTTCTTAATGATTAGTTTTACTTATTACCTGTTAGGTATATTTAATATTGTGCATAATTGTGAATAATTTTCTATGCTTATGTTTCTTCGGTTTTTAGGATAACCTTTTTGGGCAGGAAAAGCTAGAAAAGTGTGTTTTTTTTTTTTTTTTAAGCTGATTGGAATGAATTTATGTTAATGTTGTGACTTCCAAGTTAATGATGCTAGGCATATAGTTAATTACTGTTTGCATATTTAACTGCTGCTAGGCATAAGTTAATGTTGCTAGCCTTATGTTACAACTGCTAGGTTAAAACTGCTGGGAAGTTCAGGATACTATTTCATAAATAGACAAAAAGGGTTTTAATCGATATAATTTCCATAATTCACTCAAATCAAATCGATTAATCGATTTTAAACTCTTAATATACTCTCTAATTACCAACACTAAATCAATTTTATCATCAATCATCATAACTCAACATCAATGGCGACTCTAAAGTTTGCTGATTCACACAATATGGTCGCGTTCTTGTCTAAACCCACTGAAAGTGAAGGGTTTGAGAAAATAGTGGATTTTCTTAATGCACACCCTATAAGGTATGCACTAACGGTTAATCCTACTATGTATATCTCCCGTATTGAACAATTTTGGTCTTTTGTTGTGCCCAAAACTATCAATGGGGAAGTATAGTTACATGCCCTAGTGGATGGCCAGAGGATTGTCACTACTGAAACATCTGTTAGAAGAACTCTTAGAACTTAGGCATTATGATGAGGTGATTTGATTGTCTTTTAAATTCTACTATTTTTGAAAACCTTGCATTGATGGGGTATGAGAAAATTTCTAAAAAACTAACATTTTATAAAGCATTCTTCTCCCCTCAATAGAAATTTCTAATTCATACTATTCTGTAGTGTCTAAGTACAAATACAACTGCATGGAATGAGTTTAGCAGTACTATGGCATCTGCCATTATCTGCTTAGCTACAAACCAGAAGTTTAACTTTTCAAAATTGATTTTTTGATTAATTATGGTTAGAAAACTTGGTTAATATTTTCTGGTCAATATTTTTAATGTATCCACGCTTTTTACAAGTGTTTTTGGACCCACAATTTGATAAGAAGCCTACTCATAAACAATTTATATTTCACCTTGATGTACTGTCGTTGTATGGTATATTTAAGATGATTCAAGTTTTAAATTTATATTTTTGCTCTGACTAACCAAAGGACAACACTTTAACGTGGGAAGCGTACCCGTGTCTGGTAGTTGTCTTTGTGGTCAAGTAGGGTGTCGAACACTTGAAGCGAGGTTAAATCTCTCAATTTAATTAGTATCTTTGTTATCTAGTCTATGTTAATTCTATTCTATTCTAAACCTATGTTAAACCTATGTCAGTCTAAATCCTAATTCTAACGGGAAAAGAGGGTTTTTAGCCTGAGAGACTGGCATGGTTTAGTTGGTGACTACAATCAATTCAAGGCAATGTTACCCACGAAAGCTAATTAACAAAAGATAAAAGAGCGATCGATTATATAAGAAAACTGTATTAACCATTATTAATCCTATTAGAACGTTGCCGTTAAAAAAAATCCTATTAGAACGTTGGTTTGTTTATTAAGTGCAATGATTTCTTCTCTCGAGGTGGCATATCATTCTTAAGACTTAGGTGTTACATCATCCTAAGACCTAGACACATTAATTCTGTCACAGTTAAAGCATCCGCATAAAGAGTCCTTATTTGCTGATTATAATCTATATTAGGGATTAAAGCAATGGTGATCTTGTTAACCCTAGCTCATAGAGACTTTACCCACTTACCGCTTAATGGCAATTTATACACTAGTAGTCCACTTGTCCAACTATCCAATGGAATCAGAACGTTACTTATTGAATTATCTAGGTCACCTGCTAGTCAACACGATCAATAAACCATTGGCAATATCCAATTAACTAGTTAAGCCTGAAGTGTGTCCTAGACACAAACTTAGAAGGACAATATTTGTGTAACTATTATTCTAGATGTATATGTTACTATATGGATAGATATCCCGGACTTTATACCCACTTGGTCCACTTCACTAGATCTAGTTGAATGATAGGTCGCATACAAAAGCGCGTAAACAAGTATAAATTGATAACCATAAACAAGCACTCAACGATAAATCAAGAAATCGAGATAAACAAATACCAAACATTCAAATCTTTATAAAAATGGCTAATACCCAAAGGTATTAGCCTTCAAACGTCATACTCCCTCCGTCACAAAATTATTGTCCTCCGAAAAAAAACACACAGTTTAAGAAAAATTCATTTATTACTACTTTCTCTTTCTTACTTTTTGACAAAATGACAGTTTTACCCTTAACTAATTAATTAAAGTCTTCTTTAAAGTTTGTAATAATAATTTCAAACAAGGGTAATATAGTAAACTTGATCAAACTTCCCTATCTATATTTAGTAGTGGACAATTAAATTGGGACATCCTAAAGAGGAATCGTGGACAATAAAAATGGGACGGAGGGAGTAATAAGATCAATTATTTAGCCAAGGTAAACTAACCGAGTTAACGAATGATACCAAAAACTAAACGATTACTAAAGTATATGGAATTACACGTTGTCTCCTATGGAATTGATAACGTTGTTCGACTTCTTCTACTCATTTTCTCTTCTGAAAATTAACTTTTGTGGTTTAGGTATCGAGAATATGATTTAGCACCCTTAAAACTCATTTTTAAGTTTTCTATTTATAAGGTCTGGAAGTTGGTTCGATACAGCGTATCCAAGTGTTGGATACGGCGTATTAGGGATTTCTTGGAGTAGGGACCACGTTTGATATCTTCCAGAATATTATATTGATTCCATATCTTGAATACGGCATATTGAGTCTTCTGGATACGGTGTATTAATCTTTATTCAAGTAGCCTTTAGAAGTTTATAAAAATGTATCCCTAAGGATATTTTATGTTAAAGCATTTATTTGATCTATTACAAGTACACAACCAAACACCTCACGAAATAGGAAGATGAAAACACTCAAATCACTCAACTAATCTATGTGGTAACATGTAACTAATTCGCTCAATTGCTCGGTCGTGACGAGTATTCTATCATAAGCTTGGCAAGGATACACATCTCCACCACTAAATCCAAGGAGTAACAAGTTTATAAAGGTAAATATGGGTTTTTTGTATGGAAAGGCGTACGGTTGATCAATCTATAATCTTTCACCAGAAGTACCATTCCAACATTCTATCATAAGCTTGGCAAGGATACACATCTCCACCGCTAAAGCTAAAGAGTAACAAGTTTATAAAGGTAAATATGTGTTTTTTGTATGGAAAGGCTTACGGTTGATTATTCTACAATCTTTCACTAGAAGTACCACTCCAACAAGGCAGCTGAAGCACACATACATAGCCGTAACGATGGAATAGACATGTGTGTTCGATCACATCCTTATTCGCGTAAAACCAGCGGCTAATCATCAGGTGAGAGGGAAGTAAATTGTTGTTAAATAAAAATCAAGAAACAAATCGATTAATACTTAAGATGCAAGTTGCTAGACACTTTTTTTCGACCGTTACCATGGTTAAGACACAACTATTTACAACGTCTTGATCATTGATAAAAACAACAACCTAAGTTAGCGTTCCCGTAACGGTCAACTTCCCAATCATCCCAAAACTTTACATACTCTACAAGGCAAGTGACGATATCTTCCACTTTGTACAATACTTTACATCGTTGATTTTTTAGACGTATCAACGAATAATTGATCCTTCGTGTAATTCCTTTGGTAATGCTCTTTATGAAATGATTATCTTCAAACTTTCTTTCTCTTTCTCTTTTTTTTTGCATTTTTTTTTGTTTTTTTTGTTTTTTTGTTTTTTTTGCTAACTAAACTTCAAATCTCGGTGTAGTTTCACCATCTTCACGATCATAATAATTCCGAATAATTCCTTCGATAGTTCCTCGTTCTTTGGATTCACCATTAATTGTGATGGTAGTAAAATCACATGAGTTTTGACTACTAATATACATTTCCATTTGCAATGTGCAAATTTTCAACCGCACCAAAGATAGAAAATGACACAAGACTCGGAAAATACAAACTTTACACTTTAAGCAACTAGAAACTGTAAATTAAACTTAATCTAACAGGGTAGGTTAAGGTGTAAGGGTGTAACGAAACAAATAGTTGGTGTAATTCCTAAAGGATTGGCTCTACGGGTTATCACTCTAAGATGAGAGTGGAAAAGGTGTTTAACGATGTGGTTATATAACCGTGTAGTTAGTTAATAAAAAACATTTAAAGGCGTTTTGGGAGTTAATCTTAAGGGGAAAATTTACCAATTTATACCAAGTTACTCTAATTAAAATCCATAATAACTCTTTATTGTGGTTCTCGCAGTGATATACAAGCCAAGTTCTAAAGTCTACAACATCACCAGCACACTCATATCTTGTTGATTTGGGGAAACATTTGGAACAAAAAGGCTAAATTCTTCAACAATATCTAACAAGGGTTATTGTGTGCGGTTATGTTATCAAGTAATTTCACAAAAGTATGCTTGAAACTTTTTTTAAATTTGAGCATTTTTTTAAGCACTTTTAGTGTGAAAAAATTGGACAAGTTAACATTCTAATTCACCCCCTACATGAATTATTCAACTTCCGCGTTTGTATATTATAAACATAAAATACCGGGAATGTATAAAGAATTAGAGAGAGGAGATAGAACTCCCTGCTATTTACTCGGTAGATTCGTCAAGTTGCGTTTATGAGCAAGATTTATGTTGAATAGCCGCTGTGAGGTTTTTTTTTTCAAGACTTCAACACTTCAGATTTCTAGATTCGTAAATTCTCCACAATATTCGTTGATATTTATTTAACGGGTCCTGTGTAAAATATAGGAAGAATAGGTGCATCCTATCTTGGTACCTACAGTAATTAAATAAACAAACTAAAATGACGGTCAGTTGGTTAGATACGGCGTATCATTTGGTGAATACGCATATTCTGAAATGATAATTAATGTTTTTAAAGTTGCATAAAAATAAATATGATAACGTCCAGACAATCAATACGCCATATGTTTATAGAGCGGATACGCCGTATTGCTGACATTGAGTTGGGCACTAAGTCTTCTATCCATTTAAGATGCCTGTAATCTGCAGCCTTGGTCTTCATAATTGAAGTAGAATACTTGCGGCTTGACTCACCACCACGTAGGTACTCAAGATCGTTATTGATGAAGTGAGGAAACGGTATGACATGACGACCTTGAGAATTTGGAACCAACGGTAGTGGCTTTTACAGATCATGAGGATATTGGCGGCCTTCGGGGTTGATCCAGTCCAATTTTTCTGTTGTGGCTTTGTAGACTTCTTCACAAATGTTAGACCTGCTAACAATTCAGGTGTTAGTGTTTTAACATTTAGCCGGTTCATCACAAAAGCGGAGAAGTCAAATGTGGTGTCTCTTAGTTCATCGAATGACTCTTGAGGGTCTTGTCTTCATGCCAGATTGCTTAGCCAAGGTTAGACAGATTCATGAACGACAGGAACAGACTTATTCCATGCATGATCAGGAGAAGGAAGTCGTGTAGGTTGTTGAAACCAGTCAGGAAGATGTTGGACCTCTTCTTCTGCTTGTTCATCATGGACACCTGTTTCAAACTATAACACCTCGTATTTTAGGTCATTGTATGACATTATGAAATTCACAATTTATTTTTAGGGTTTTACGCGTTTGCTCTTAAACCGTAAACGTTAAGTTAAATCGCGTAAACTAAAAATGATCATACAATGTAAACGGGCATTAAACGATTAAATGTTTACATCAAGCAAGTGTTATATGATTATTATGAGGATAATTAATGACTTTGTTCATCTTATTTTTATCGGCTACGTAAAATGCTTACGTTTCATAATAAAATGCGTTTAGGCATACCCGGAAGTTCTAAAACCTATCTACGCCTAAACGAATACCCACGATTATACCCAATACTCAAAATAATCAAAAATTACATCATATACATGTATATATGCCGAATTTATAAGGATGAGACCAAGACTTTTCATCTTATACATAATATCTAGATATTTAATAAAGTTACTCTTACACCTTTATCAACTTGGCATGTTAACCTTAACCTAGGGTTAGAAAGTAACCATGGTTAAGTTAGCTAGATATTTTGACTATAAATACCCATGCATGCATGCACTCTTTCTTTCTTATATACTTAACCAAAAATCACAAAAACTTTCCTTGTTCTCTCTTTGAAGCTCACGGCACAAAACCCCTTTAATACACAATCCACACTTTGATTTTCTAAGATTATACAACCATATACACAACATACTTAAGGTATTCTAAGGTGTTTGCAAGCATTGGTTCATCAT
>BQNB010120808.1:0-20568 GCA_026074375.1 Tanacetum coccineum | reverse complement strand
AGTTAGTTTTTCCATAGATAATGTATCTAGGATAACTAATGTCTTAAAACTCACAAACACTTTAGGATCCAATTTGTCAGATTATGACAACCCTGACCCCGCACCAGAACTACAAAATGTTTCTCCTTCAGCAGATACAACAGTTCCATCACAACAGGAGTTGGATCTTCTTTTCGGTCCTTTATACGATGAATTTTTCAATGATGGTACTTCTCGTGTCAACAAGTCTTCTTCTCCCACCGACAATTCTATTAAAAAAGATACACCACCTTCAATGAATATTCAACCTCCATCAGAACAATCAACTCCTACAAATGTTCATGCTGAGGAAAACAACGATAATCAAGCAGAATTTACCAATCCTTTCTGTACACCGGTACAAGAAAATGCTGAGTCTTCCTCACGCAATATTGGTACTTCAAATATGCATACCTTTAATCAACCTCATGATTCCGAATACCGATGGAAAAAAGATCACCCGTTAACTTAAGTTCGTGGAAATCCATCCAAGCCAGTGCAAACAAGACGACAACTTGCAATAGATCCTGAAATGTGTATGTTCGCACTCACCGTGAGTATTGTTGAACCAAAAAACATTAAGGATACAATGGCTGATTCTGCATGGATAGAAGCAATGCAGGAAGAACTTCATCAGTTTGACAGACTACAAGTCTCGGAACTCGTTGACAAACCTTTTGGCAAGAACATAATCAAGCTAAAGTGGTTATGGAAAAACAAAAAGGATGAAGACCAAACTGTAATCACAACAAAGAACAACTTATAGCAAAGGGTTATGCTCAGAAAGAGGGTATTGATTTCGAAGAATCATTTGCTCTAGTTGCTCGCTTGGAGGCTGTTAGGATTTTTGTCGCATATACAGCACACAAGTCTTTTCCAATTTATCAGATGGACGTTAAAACGGAATTTCTTAATGGTCCATTGAAGGAGGAGGTTTATGTTGCACAACCAAACGGATTTGTTGATCCTGATCATCCAGAAAAAGTTTACCGTCTAAGGAAAGCTCTATATGGATTAAAACAAGCTTCGAGAGCCTGGTATGGTGAACTCTCAAAATTCTTGATTTCCAAAGGTTTTACTAAAGGTATCATTGACCCGACCCTATTCACGATAAAATACGGGGGTGACATTCTACTTGTGCAAATTTACGTTGATGACATTCTTTTTGGTTCTACAAACCCTAAATTTTCTAAACGATTTGAAAAATTAATGCATAGTAGATTTGAGATGTCCTTAATGGGGGAAATGAAATTCTTTTTAGGACTTCAGATCCACCAATCCCCACGCGGTATTTTTATCAATCAGGCCAAATATACTTTAGAGATTCTTAAAAAACATGGTATGGAAAAAGGACAAAGCATTGGTACACCAATGGCTACGAAACCTAAATTAGATGCAGACTTGAGTGGTGAACCCGTAGACCAAACTGACTACCGTAGTAAAATCGGGTCACTCATGTATCTGATATCTAGTAGACCAGACATAGTGCAAGCAGTTTGTTATTGTGCAAGATATCAAGCAAGACCGACTGAAAAACACCTCAAAGAGGTTAAAAGGGTCTTTCGATACTTACGAGGTACCAATAACATGGGACTCTGGTATCCGAAGGGTTCTGGCTTTGAACTAACAGCTTTTTCAGATGCCAATCATGTCGGTTGCGTTGATACTCGCACAAGCACTTCTGGAGGAATACAGTTCCTAGGTGATAAATTAGTCAGCTGGATGTCAAAGAAGCAAGACTGTACTGCAAGAGGCTGAATACGTGGCTTTATCTGCAAGTTGTGCTCAAGTAATATGGATGAGGACACAGCTTCAAGATTATGGCTTCTACTACAACAAAATACCGTTGTATTGCGACTCTCAGTCAGCCATAGCAATCTCATGCAACCCCGTGTTATTCCATGAAACCCCTTGCAGCATCCCTACCAAGCATATCCATAATCGGTATCATTCATAAAGGAATAGTTATAAATGGTATAATTGATTGTTTTTTGTCAGAACTGAATCCAATTGGCTGGACATGTTTCTAAATGCCCTTCCCGAAGAAAGGTTTCAAGTATATAGTCAGACGAATTGGTATGAGATGTTTGACTCTAGCAGAATGGAGGTTCTAATAAATATCTTCTTGATACCTCACCAATCATCACAAACATGTACCATTTTTTGAAAATCGAAAAATACAAAAATATAAAATTTCAAAAAGAAAAAAAATACAAAAATATAAAATTTCAAAAAGAAAATACAAAATCAAAAAATCAGAAAATGTTTCAAAAAATATTCTTCTCGACATGTCTCTTGGAATCGATAACATTTACGTACCTAGAAATGTTGATTAATATCGACACGGGCGTGTAAATGAACTTCGAACAAGAGTTTCAAATGCTTTCAAAACATGTCATTTATAATTTTTCTTAATGGCTTATGTGAAAATATCAGTACGTAACCCGGACTTCAAATAAAGGAAAGTTTATCTATGAAGATAACTTATCCTAACAACGAGAAATTCAACTTTTCTCGGTCTTGAGCTGCTCTTACCAGACATTCAACGTTTTAAGCTTAAGAAAAAGGATAGTGTACGCATAAGTGCTCTTACCCTTAGAGTTGGGAGAGAAGTCTTCTAACATGCTATTTTTCAAAATGGTGAACACAATTTTTTCAAGAATATCTCACTGACAATTCATAATCTTTTAAACTTGTGTGTTCAACACTCCATCTTTCAAGGGGGAGTTTTTCGAAAAACAACATTTAATGAGTTTGGATACATCATCTCATGACCATTCTTATGTATTCAAACCATTCCCAAAAAAAGTCTCTTAATAACAACAAGATAATAAGGACAATTCAATAGAATGATAGTTATAAGATGACTAAGTGTTCAACCTCAATTTTATATTCATTTTACAACTTGGTATCATTGATTTTGGTGTCAAACATATGTAAAATTGAGGGGGAGCAAGTTTATGTTCCATGTAATTCATGCTAAGTAAAAGTTTTCCCCATGGAATTTTCATGACAAATTTTAAATCATAAAGTATTTCAAAAACTAAGTGAATTAGTATTTAAAATAAGGGGAGAAATGTATTTAAAATGTGATCTTGAAAATAATAAGTGATCTTATCGACTCAAAGTGCTTGATACTCTTCGGAAAAGGTTTTATGGTTACGATCTCATACCCTACAACATCTTATTTCACGACGATTCTGAAGTCATAAGGTGGTAAGGTTAGGTATTTGTCCTATGATCCAACCAGAACCGAAGGGATTTACCCAAGGACACTCCATAGTTAGAAATAGCAGTCCTTATGTATGATTGGAGATGAATGTGTATAAGGGAAGAATGCCGACTAAGATTGAGCTAACACTGGAACAATCACAACAAGGTGTTAGTAATGACGTCTTGGTAAGCATTGAAGGGGTTGAAGAATTAAAAAGAAATGTATGGATAAAGGGTCTAAAGAAAGAAGCCCTCCACACAACTTAGGCAGAAACTGGGTCAATACATATGTTGTCAGAATCACAATGTTGATTACTAACATTTAAGACGACATCATGGACCCAGTGATGTAATGCACAACCCTCCCCAGCCATTCGAGTTTCTCTCAAAAGAAACTTTTCTCATTTGTCACGGAGATACACTCGACTACTATTGACTTTCTCACTCCGAGTTAGTTAATATTGAATAGGTGGCAGTCTGCTCCAGCCTCCGATTACTAAAACTAAAGCACTAATCGAGTCTAGAGCCAAGAGATAATCAACTTATCTAATTTAGGACACATTCCATGACAAACACTTGTTGAACATCATTAAGTTCACAGCTGTTAACAAGAGTCCTACGCATTATCCTTGTGATTCTGCCAGAACATTTGAGTGATACTCTTTAGTATTCACATTGATGATGGAAATCCTTCCAGTGTCATCATCAAAACAGCACTGCGGTATGTTGTACTTTCGATATTCTATATGAATAAGCTTCTGTCAACTGGGATATCGACTAAAAGGTCCAGTAATTGAATGACGACATAATCAGCACGTATAGTAACTATCAGATTCACTCTTACGTGTTGTTGCTTTGAGAAGTTCTGTGTAATGAGAACTAGCAAGCATGGCAAATCTAATACATATGTGTTAGAAGACCCTACACTTTGAGCTGGAAACCCTGTCAAGGAGATTCTTTGTGATAATACTGATCACAGGTACAGTATTTATTCTGTAAAATGGTCCTATGTAACCGGAAGGTTAATTTTCAACCATATCCAGAGAATGACAAAGGACACATATTCGTCCACCCAGATTTATTGTACTAAACTGTTTTATCTTCAAGATACATAAAGATGGATGATGGTGATGCCTCATTCTAGCTGATTTTATATTCATTACCACATGCTCATGCTCAAACTACAAAGGACATTCTATATGCATCAACGATTAATGAATTCATGGGATAAGCTTCAAGAATAATTAAAGACAAAGACATTCCGCACAAAACTTCTGATATACAGATCTTCCTTTAAGATATAAATTCTATCAAGGGAGATTGTTAGATAAGCTTTCAAGATGATGCAAAAAGTATGAGCATGTTGGTTCAAGACACAAGAATGCATCAAAGTAGCAAAGATAATCAAGAAAGAAGGAAAAGATTTAAAGGATCTCTGTCATAAAGTTGAAAGGTCGAAAGGACCAAGGACAAAGGCTCAAGATTCAAAGATCACAAAGCATGAAGGAACAAGCCTACAACGAATTCAGAGACCAAGACCACAAGATCTTAACCGACAAATAGCAATTAATTGATCTCATGAAGGAGTGTCACAATGAACTCACTTCGGGGGAGATTGTTAGCCTCAAAATATTGAGTCGAACAAGGAAGTTCTTTCATTATATTAGGTCTCGGTCACTTAATTAATTATACGTTGTAATAGGCTAGAAGGGTAAACGAGCTCGTAAATGTAAGCTAATATTGTATGTGTATCGGGCTAAAGCCCAAGTCAATCCCGAACCCAGCCCAAGTAAAAGCCCACACGTCCCATGTAGTTGTGTAGGGTATATATATCATTTTCCATCAAGGAAAATGGTGTTGGTTCATTTGTAAACATTTGTCTTGCAAGTAAACTTCCCATTCTCTCCCATCTCTCTCTCTCTCTTCTTTCTCTCTCTACAAAAACAACTCACTCTCTTTATCTCTTTTCTAGTTCGATTCGTGGTTCGTTATATGAAGTGAAGTGTTATACGGGATCCTACAGTGACTGTAGGAGTTATGGTCCTAATGGTGATAATAACAATCGTAGGAACTCTGGAACAACTCAGAATGCTATCACTTGCTATAAGTGTGGTGTTCAGGGGCATTTCAAGAAAGACTGCCTAAAGTTGAAGAATGGAAATGGTGGTAATCAACGTGGGAATGGAAATTCTCTAGCAGAGGTTTATGTGATGGGCAATGCGGGAAAAAACCCAGACTCCAACGTCGTTATGGGTACGTTCCTTCTAAACGACTGCTATGCTTCTATCTTATTTTGATACTAGTGCTAATAGAAGTTTTGTATCTACTACATTTAGTTCCCTAATTGATATCACACCAACTACATTAAACCGTTATTACGATGTTGAACTAGCTGACGGGAAAATAATTAGGATAAACACCATCATTCGGGGTTGTACATTAAACTTCTTAGATCACCCATTCAACATTAACTTAATTCTCATAGAACTTGGTAGTTTCAACGTCATAATTGGTATGGATTGGTTGGCAAAATACCATGTTGTCATTGATTGTGCCGAGAAGATCGTCCGTATTCCCTGGGTCATTGAAACCTTAATTGTCCATGGCGACGGAAGCAGCCAAGGAAACGAGACTCGTTTGAACATCATTTCGTGCACCAAAACTCATAAATATTTGTTGAAAGGACATCATGTCTTTTTGGCACATGTTACTACAAAGGAGACTAAAGACAAGTCGAGGGAGAAACGACTTCAGGACGTATCAATCGTTCGAGATTTTCCAGAAGTACTTCTTGAAGATTTACCGAGTCTTCCACCGACTCGACAAGGGGAATTCCAAATCGATTTGATGCGTGGTGTTGCACCTGTAGCACGAGTACCTAATCGATTAGCTCCTTCCGAAATGAAAGAGTTGTCGGAACAACTGCAAGAACTATTTGACAAGGGCTTTATAAGACCTAGTTCCTCACCTTGGGGAGCTCTGGTCTTGTTTGTCAAAAAGAAGGACAGGTCATTTCGAATGTGCATCAACTATCAGGAATTAAACAAGCTGACGGTGAAGAATCGTTATCCACTCCCAAAGATCGACGATTTATTTGATCAACTACAAGGATCCAGTGTTTATTCTAAGATAGACCTGCGATCGGTTTATCACCAGCTTCGAGTACGTGAAGAAGATATTCCAAAGACGGCATTCAGAACTCGGTAGGGTCATTATGAGTTCCAAGTTATGCCATTCAGTTTGACGAACGCACCGGCGGTATTTATGGATCTCATGAATCGGGTGTGCAAACCATATTTAGATAAGTTTGTGATTGTATTTATTGATGATATACTAATTTATTCAAAGAACAAGAAAGAACATGAAGAACATCTTAAGGCAATTCTGGGATTGCTTAAGAAAGAAGAATTGTATGCTAAGTTCTCTAAATGTGAATTTTGGATTCCTAAGTTACAATTCCTCAGCCACGTGATTGATAGTCAAGGCATTTACGTGTATCCCGCCAAGATCGAATCCATAAAATATTGGGCATCTCTTAAGACTCCTGCGGAGATACAGCAATTTTTAAGTCTTGCCGGTTATTATTGGAGATTCATCGAAGGATTTTCAAAAATTGCTAAGCCAATGACCAAGCTCACTCAGAAGAAAGTCTCCTTTGAATGGGGTGATAAGAAAGAAGCAGCTTTTTAGACATTGAAGAAAAAGTTGTGTAGCGCGCCCATTTTAGCTCTCCCTCAAGGAGCGGAGAACTTCATTGTGTATTGCGATGCGTCACATAAAGGATTGGGTGCGGTGTCGATGCAAAACGAGAAGGTGATTACTTACACATCATGACAGTTAAAGATTCATGAGAAAAATTATACTACTTATGATTTGGAACTTGGTGTTGTGGTGTTTTCTTTAAAGATTTGGAGGCACTACTTGTACGGAACCAAGTGTACGGTGTTCATAGATCATAAGTGCTTACAACACATTCTTGACCAAAAGGAGCTGAACATGAGGCAACGTCGTTGGTTAGAGTTTCTCAGTGATTACGACTGTGAAATTCGTTATCACCCGGGGAAAGAAAACGTAGTGGCCGATGCCTTAAGCCGTAAAGAACGGATTAAACCATTACAGGTTTGAGCCTTAGTCATGACTATTGGTTTGAATCTCCCTAAATAAATTTTGGAAGCTCAAATAGAAGAACAGAAACCAGAGAACATCAAGAAGGAAGACGTAGGAGGTATGATCAAGAAGGATATACCGAAGGAAAAGTTGGAACCCCGTGCCAACGGAACCCTATGCTTAAATGGCAGAAGTTGGTTGCCATGTTATGGTGATTTAAGGACTGTGATCATGCACGAGTCCCACAAATCAAAATACTCTATCTATTCGTGTTCGGACAAAATGTATCAAGACATGAAAAAGCTATATTGGTGGCCCAATATGAAGACCGACATCACCACCAATGTTAGCAATTTTTTGACGTGTGCTAAAGTTAAAGCTGAACACCAAAGGCCATTGGGTTTGTTGGTACAACCCGAGATACCCCAATGGAAGTGGGATAACATCACAATGGATTTTATCAGAAAGCTTCCTAAGTCATCGCAAGGATATAACACCATTTGGGTGATTGTTAACCGACTTACTAAGTCTGCAATCTTTACACCGATGAGAGAGATTGATTCTATGGAGAAATTAACGAGAATGTACCTAAAGGAGGTAGTCACGAGGCATGGAATACCTGTCTCGATCATTTGTGATCGTGACCCTGGGTTTGAATTGAATTTCTGGAGATCACTTTAGAAGGCTTTGGGTACTAACTTGGATATAAGTACTACGTACCATCCACAAACCGACGGACAAAGCAAGAGAACTATCCAAACTCTCGAGGATATGCTACATGATTGTGTGATCGACTTTGGAAATTGTTGGGTTAAACATTTACCATTAGTCAAGTTTTCATATAATAATAGTTATTACGCTAGCATCAAGGCTGCACCGTTTGAGGCACTATACGGTCGAAAGTGTCGTTCACCTATTTGTTGGGCCGAGGTTGGACAAGTTCAACTCACCGGTCCAGAAATAGTTCAAGTGACAACCGAGAAGGTCATTCAGATCAAACAAAGAATGCAAGCCGCCTGTGACCGACAAAAGAGTTATGCCGATTTAAAGGGTAAGCTGATGGAATTTCAAGTTGGGGATAGAGTTATGCTTAAAGTTTCACCTTAGAAATGGGTCGTATGTTTTGGAAAACGGGGGAAGTTAAACCCTAGATATGTTAGACCTTTTAAGGTGCTGGAAAAGGTTGGATCCGTTGCTTACAAGCTTGAGCTTCCTCAAGAGTTGAGCAGGGTTCATAATACATTTCATGTATCCAACTTGAAGGACTCCATCGGAAGGACTCCATTAGCCGTTCCATCGGAAGGACTCCATGTTAATGACAAGCTTCGCTTTATGGAGGAACCAGTAGAGACCATGGACCGAGAAGTCAAATGGTTGAAGAAAAGCAGTATCCCAATTGTCAAGGTTCAATGGAACTCGAGGAGAAGTCCTAAGTTCACATGGGAACGTGAAGACCAATTTCAAAAGAAGTATCCGCATCTCTTCATAAAACACGTACCTGCGTCAAGTGTCGCGACTTGAGCCTTGAGGACAAGGCTCTTCTAACGGGTAGAGACTGTAACATTTCTCATTTTCAGGTCATTTCTTGACTCAATTATTATCATTGTTTATTTTTAGAATTTTACGCGTTCGCTTTTAATTATTACCTATAGTTAAATCGCGTAAACTAAAAATCAACATTCATCGTAAACGGACACCAAACAAGTTAAAATTTACATCAAGCAAGTGTTATATAATTATTATGAGAATACTTATTAACTTTTCATATTTTATTTTTATCGGTTACGTAAAACGTTTACATTTCACAATAAAATGCATTTAGGCATACCCAGAAATACCTATACCTATCTATACTCAAACCAATACCCACAATTATACCCATTACACAAAAATTAACCTATTTTCTCACTTAATATCACTCTTGGCCGGATATACATGATATGTACAAGAATTAAACCTTAACTCCACTAGTATGTTACTTTCCTAGTCATAACCTTACACAACAAGTACCTTAAATCTCATGTATCTATAAATTGGCTTGTCACTTGTACCCTTCCACCAATCTTAGCTGGACATAGTGCATAGGGAGGATGAGAGCTCTTTCTCTTATACCCTAAACCACTACACACCCATGGTAAAGTTTAAGGTAGTATTAACCATACTAGTTGCTATATATGGAAAGTCTTAGGCAAATAAACACATACACACTCTCCTTTGCAAGTAAAAATTCACTAAAACCCTCTCCCAACACCATTAAACCCACGGCTCACACTCAACTCCCACATACAATCATAGTATTTGATTTCTAATCTAGTACAAGTGTTTAAGGGTTATTGTTAATCATACATAAGGTGTCTTGGAAGCTTGGTTTGGTAATTAAAGGGGTTGATCAAGAAAGAAGATCAAATTAGGGTTTCTATTAAATTAGGGTTTTCTAGTTGCAAAATTTAAATTAGGGTTTTGTTTGTTAGGTTTGATCTTGTTCTACATTCATCATACACTCGTCTAAGGTTTATCTAAGACCCTAATCTTTTCAATATATTAATTTCATGTTTTATATAATTGTGTATAGTTAAATCATCACCTAGGTTTACTTATTAAAGTTTATAAAATGAAATCATGTTTATACATACACAAATTTATTTTATTTATGGTTAAGATGATGTTTTAAACATGTTAATATGTTTAAAACAAGGATTTACAAGCAATGGATAGTTAATATAATTATTTGCCAAGTTATGATTATTTATTTAATTAGAAAGTTTAGATAAGTAAATAAATATGTTGGACAATTTTCTTGGATAATATGTACTTATTGTGATGGACACAATGTAGAGAACTTAATTTATATACCATGGATGTAATTTATAAATTAGAAGACTTGTGGTAACTTTATTAAGTTTAAAAGTGTATAAAACAAGTTAATTAAACTCTTAATAGTTACTGTTAATTTGAACCATGAAATAATTATTTTATATTTTATAAAAATAGTACTTATCATGAGGATCGTAAGCATATAAAGAACTTGAAAATCTAAACTATAACGAAGGAGATATGGTGTTTACAAGATTAGGAGTAAAATGTGTTTTTATAAAAGTATTTTTATAAAAACTATAAAAATTCGAACCTGAGCAGAAAACTTTATATTTTTCTTAAAAAGTACATATTTTGTGATTCCACAAATATAAGAAACATGAAGAAATAATGGATAATGAATTAGTTATGGATTTTACATGTTTTAAGTGATTAATTATGTAAAGGTAACTTTATAAAAGTATTTTTATAGAAAACTATAAGAAGTTTGAATCTGATAAAATGTGAACCTATGTTTATGATAAAATACAACTTATGAGGATTTTAAAACTTTAAAGGACATTAAAAACGGATTAAAAATGAAGAAGATACGCTAATTACAAGTTTACGCTAAAAAGTATTTTTATAAAAGTAATTTTATAAAAACCTGCTACTGTTCATAATAGTGGGCTGTTAAGAAATATTTTTCTTGGATAAAGATTTTAATTACGAAGACGTGGGCGAAAGAATCACTAAAAACAAGAAGAAACGAATGAGATACAATTAAAATACGATTTTAATAATTAAAGTTATAAAAATTATTTTATAAACTTTCACTTTCTTTTACTGTTCATAACAGTACCTGACCGTATAATAAATCTAAAATTTGATTAGATTTTTCAAATATGAATCCATACATATAAAGAACGTTAAAACGGGATTAAAACAAGAAAGATATGACGTTTTTACTAAAAAGTGATATTTATAAACGTTTTTAACTTTATAAATATTATTATCTCAAACAATTAAATTATTTATATAAAGAAATTATATAAATAATACATCAAGTGTTTTTGGCAAATAACAAATTGTTAGACAAGTATATCATCTTTACAATTACAAATAAATGGACATTTATTTTACAAGTGCAAATTAAATTGTCTAATTTTATAAATTAAACAAACACTTTTAGGTGGTGATGTAACTATATAGAATTATATGTGACATTAGTTATTCAAAGTACATGGTACTTACACGACCTATAATTATTTAGGTTGCATTTGGTCTTATCCATGACGTTTCCATTCACTTGATTAATATACTCCAGTTTATTCACTAAGGTGAGTTCATAGCCTCATGTTTTACTATATTAATGATTTACAACTTTTGGGGTGAGAAACATGCATGGTTTTACAAATTGGACAGAAGTGTACATTTTATCCTGATTACGTGTTTGCCTAAGTAGCAATAACCCTCCGTGCCCATTATCATGAACTGTCAATTACTTAGTGTGAGCACAAATGTTATAAATAGATATTTGAGATTGACATCCCTGTTCGGGTGAGTACTGTAACACCCCCAAAATAGGTCGCAGCGGAATAAGGATCCGGGGCGTGTTACTTCAAGATCAACAGCACAAGATATATATAAGAACGACACAAAAATTCGTTTAAATTGATACATTGGATTTAATTATAAGACATATTACAAATCATAAAGCTATACTGGTTCCGTGTTTAATTTTACAAAAGACAACAATTACATATTCCCAATAATATATGTGGCATAAATCTTTAGTGTGCATCCAAAATGTAATCCAATGCATCCTGGCACCTTCGTGCCTTTGACCTCTTAAAACATTGCTTAAAAATGTCACAAAATGTTGGCTGATTCATAGGTTTATTGTATTTAAATTATGCAGGACCGCAAGGACTTTCCCGTGATGTTACAAAATATGCCAACAATTACAAAACGCCAGAATTATGTTGCTCTAAGCTCATGGACACTGAAGCTCAACCTATATTTGCTATTTTAGCAGTTATTTTGCCCGTACAAATGTGTAACCGCACCATCCAAGGGGGTGGGGGATGGGGGTCCGACATGGTCAACCGTTGTTCCCGGTGATAGTAATCCCAAACGGGGTGGTATCCCAATAGATTATTTATAACATTTGTGCGCTCACATAATGCAATTACAACTAATCTATGCAATTGACAGTTATAATAATGGGCTCAGGAGGGGTTATCGCTACTTAGGCAAAAGGACATAATCAATTATTTAAACATTGCATCAATTTATAAAACAAAGCATGTTTACACCCGAATAATAGTAAAATCAGTAAAACTATAAAAAGTGGGGCTATGAACTCACCTTGAGTACTGATAGTCCAAATAACACAGATAAAACGACACGCAAACAACGATTAATATGCCAAACCCTATTTAAAAATTAAAGGTCATACTAAGTACTGACCGCTAATTCTTATTAATAAACATTATATAATCATATTATTTGTTACATCGTACTATCGTTCGGGCTATCATAATTAAAGAGGTCATGACATGACGTACGAGGAGTTAGGACACTTTAAATCGTAACTCAACAACTGTCGATACGCTTCGAAGAGGCCTAGTTTTGTGACTACTAGTATTATAGCACTTTGATAACCACTCAATATTCTATATATCATAATCACCGACTAATCGTTTTAGTAAAATAATATTTATAAAGTGAAAACGTTTATAAATATACTTTTCGTAAAAATGACCTAATTTGGTCGTTTTAAGTCCGTTGCTCGCGTTTCTTACGTCCACGTCTTCGTAGTAAGGACGGACGTTGATCAAATATAACATTTTCTATGTTTTTGATATTCTGCGAGATAGTGATTTTTACCTGTTCAACGAACAGGCTCGTTTGTCGTTTTTGGGTTTTTAATTAGCGTAAATTCGTAATTCGTAAAAACCTCTCCGTTTTAATCCCGATTTTATGTATTCCTTCGAGTACGTTTGTTATTATAAAGATACATTATATTTTTAAAGTTGGAGTCCGCTGATGAATAGTACTTTTACTGTTCATAGTTTATAAAATTACTTTTATAAACTTTAATTATCGTAAACGTCGTAGTTTATTCGTTATAGTTCCGTTTTTAGCGATTCACTTTCGAGTTCGATATGTAATAAAGTTATATCATATATTAGATGTTTTAAAAAATATTGTTCTGTAAATGAAAGTTAAATTTTATAAAATAGTTTTATAAAAGTATTATGGTCGTAAACTCCGTAATTCAACGGTATCTTTTTCGTTATAAATCGGTTTTTCGAGTTTCTTATCATTTTGGAATCGTCATAAGGCGTATTGTTTTTATAAAATGTTCTACCTACTGTATGAAGTTCGAAACAAAACACCCTTTTATACATTTATGTATACTTTTAATCGCAACCTTTTTAAGTAAACTTTAAAACCCTAATTTATACCTAAAATATGTTATACTTAATACCCATATGTTAACATACTTTTACATTCAATTTTTCTGATTATATGACAATATGAAATAAGAATAAGTGCATAAATTCAATAAACTATAAGTGAAAACTCATGTTAATAATTATAAAAGTCCTTAGTGGGATTTAGCATATATAAAACATATTACAATAAATATCATGATAATAAAAAAGTATAAAGGAATTAGGGAAGACCTTATGGTGTGTATGAGATGAGAAATGAATGCTAACCCATGTTTAGTATTCAAAACCAAAGCTTACAAGCTTAAACCCAAGATTAGGTTTGAAACCCTAATCTTCCCTTTTCTTCTTAAATCCTTGCAAATGAAGAACCAATGCTTGTAAACACCTTAGTGTGTCTTAGGATTGATGTGTATAGGCTTGTATGGATTGTAGAAAAATTTTGTATGATTTGTTTAGGGATGGCTTTTGAGCCGTGGGTTCTTAGAGAGAAAGGAGAAAGGAAAATGTGATTTTGTAAGTATAAAGTTGTAAGTGAAATCCCTTATGCATGCATGATATATATAGGAAGAGTATGAGATATTTCTAGTTGCAAAGTTTGGACATGAAATTTCAATATGGGAGGGGGTGTGTGTGCGTGGGTCAAGGGGCAATGGGTAGGGAAAAAAGGGCTTTAAGGCCATTGGTCTCTTGATTCCCTTTTATGGCCAATCATCACTTAAAGTAAGGGAGGGTGATTTTTCCATCGCAGTTAATCTCTTTTTTTTTTTATTGATTACTGTGCATTTTATAAAAAAAAGGAAAGTTATACAGTAAAATTTTATTTAAAAGTAAAAGTTTAGTTTTTATATAAAAGTTTACTTGTAAAGTCTTGGTATTTTGTAAAGTATTTGTTTATCTTGTATAATCATGAGGACGTGTTATTAATATATACATATGCATAAAGTTTTATAAACTTCGATCATTGTATATAAACGTAGGTATTTGTTGAAGCGTACGTTAATTTTTAGGGTTCCGGGAAAACCTAATTGTCATTTATCGCGAAACGTAAAAGCTTTCACGTATCCGATAAAATAACTTGTGAAACGTTAGTAATTATTCTCAAAATAATTGCTTAACCCTCGTTTGACGTAAACAATAATTTGCTTAATGCCCGTTTACGTTAACTGATCATTTTTAGTTTACGCGATTTAACTTAACGATTTCCATTAAAAACAAACACGTACAATACTAAAAATAAATGGTGACTTTATTAACGTCGTACATTGTCCTAAAACATGATGTGTTATAAGTAGCGCTAACTGTGCCGGTTTATCGGACAACGGACGTATACCATGTCAGATTCGGATGTTGCAGGTTAGAACATCATCACGGGCAATGTAGGCAATTTATATTGCAATTCATACATATCGAGCTTCAGTATTATGAGCTTAGGGAAACGTAATTACACTTTGTGATGTTTGCATCTGTTGCATTACCATACACTTGGAAATCTTGCAGTCCTACATTATATTTATATAAACCTATGAAATCACCAACTTTATGTTGATATTTTAAAGCATGTTTTCTCAGGTCAATGAGGTACGAGGTGCTAAGGATACATTGGGGATACTCTTTTGGGGAGTCATGCATAAAAGATTTGAAGTCATTACACCTTAGGATATTTGTTATGATCTAAAATCATTGTTATCAAATGTTGAATAATTTAAGCCGTTGTGCTTTGTATTAAACAATTTCAATAAATCCAATGTATCGTATTTTAAACGACTCTTTTAGAGGTCGTTCTCATATCTTGTGCTATTGATCTACGAAGTAATGCTCTCAGACTCATTATTCTGCTGCGACCCTATTTGGGGGTGTTACGTGCCACCAAAGAGAAACAGTATGAGCATAACCGCTATTGAGCGACTAATATCCCAATGTGTAGCTGATGCGTTGTTACACTTTGAGGCTAATCGGAATAGTGGAAACGGAAATGGAAATGGGAATGACAATGGGAATGGAAGCCATGATTCTGGAAGTGGAGATAGAAGGACGTTGCACACTGCTCATGGGTGCACGTATAAGGAGTTCTTGAATTGTCAACCATTAAATTTCAAAAGAATTGAAGGGGCTGTAGGATTAGTCCACTGGTTTAAAAAGATGGAATTTGTGTTCTATATCAGTAACTGCACTATTAAATGCCAAGTGAAGTATGAAACTTGTACTTTGCTAGGTGGTGCACTAACATGGTGGAGTTCTTATGTTAGGACTGTTGGGCACGATGTTGCATATGGGATGCCATGGAAGACTTTGATGAAGATAATGACTGAAGCTTATTGTCTGAGGAGTAGAATTAAGAAGCTAGAGACCGAGTTGTGGAACTTGACAGTGAAAGGTACTGATGTTGAGAGCTATACGTAACATTTTCAAGAATTGGTTTTATTATATTCGAGAATGGTTCCTGATGAATCCGATAAAGTAGGGAGGTATATTAGAGGTCTTCCCGATAGTATTTAAGGGAGTGTGATGGCATCTAATCCAAAAATACTTCAAGAAGCAATTGAGTTGGCAAGGAGTTTAATGGACCAGAAGGTTCGTGCCTATGCTGCTAGGCAAGCTGACAATAAAAGAAGAATGGAAAACAACCCAAGAGACAATCATGTTCAGCAACCACCTTACAAGAGGTAGAATGTAGAAAGGGCCTACATTGATAGGCCTGGGGAGAAGAAAGAGTATGCTGGAACCTTACCTCTTTGCAATAAATGAAAATATCACCATACTGGGTCATGCACTGTAAAGTGTAGAAATTGCAAGAGGATTGGTCATCAAACCATGGATTGTAGGAGTCTAGCTGCCGCAACAAATCAGAGGGCTCTGATGGCAAATCAAAGAACCCTTACTTGCTTTGAATGTGGGGAACAAGGACACTATCGTAGTGAATGCCCGAAGTTAAAGAGTCGGAACCTTGGAAACCAAGCTGGAAGTAGTGAAGCACGTCGAAGGGTGTATGCTTTAGGAGGAGGAGAAACCGATCAAGACCCTAGCAACATTGCCGATGATATCGATGCTTTAAAAGAGATTTTTCGCATCTTATCTAGTGAAACCTAAGTTGGAACTATCATAGACTCTATTTCATTTAGGAATTCTTGTTGTACTTTCTTTTAAATGTTCGTTGTATTGTATGGATGATTTTAAATTATCTATCAAATTAATGTGTCGTGAAGATTTCGTCAATTTTACTTTAATTATGTATTTATTCATATAAGCTACTCCCTAAATTATTATAGCCTTGTATGCATTTTTACATCACCTTATAAACCATTTTACTACCACATGATGAACTATTTTACTATCATTGATAAATTATTTTACTATCGTTTAATTAACTAACATTTTATAAACTATTTTATAATCATTTTACTATCACATTATGAACTATTTTTATTTCCATCACATATATTTTACTATCACCCTATGATTTATTTAGCTATCGCCTTATAAACCATCTTACTGTTGTTTCACAAAATAATTTGTTGTCACCCTATAAACTACATTGCTTTCATCATATAAACTATTTTGTTACATTACAAAACTACTTAAAAATTATGTATAACACTATTTTGACGAAAATGAGCGTATCATCGTTAGTCCTCAATTACACATAGCCTGATCACCTATGTCTAATTCATGAAAGACCATGCTATGCTGAGAGTAGTCACCTTAAAACTTTTGTCAAAATTAATTTTCTACTTATATCCCCAAAAAGCAAAAAATTTGTGTCCGTGTTCATAAAATGTGTTTATCACGGGAAACATCATCTTATGCCAAATCCTAAGCCAAAGAGTTGAGACGTATCACTAGTCACCCTAGGTCAATCCGCCGACAAGTTTAGCCGCCATCAAAGAATTTAAAAAATCACATATTCAACGTCGACGTAATACCGTAAGACTTAGTAGTTGTGATGCCATCATAGGCATAAATTCGTTATCACCCTGGAAGAGCAAATATCGTTATTGATACTTTAAGCCGAAAGGAACGAAGAAAGCCACTAAGAGTCGAACTTTGGTCATGACGAAAAATTTAAATCTGGCGTCACAAACTTTTAACGCTCAAGATGAAGCAATTATGAAGGAGAATGTTGAGAACAAAAATATTCATGGTATAAACAAGGAGTTGAAACCTGTCCTAACAATACTCTCGATATTAAGAAAACCAAGTTGATTACCACGATTTTGGAGGATTTAGATAAGTATTCCACAGCAAGCACCTACACCTCTTCGTCAACACCACTTAGGAAGGCGACTCAAATTGAATTTCGGGAAGAAATTCTTTTAAAATGGGGAGACTGTGACAATCCACTTTTTCAAGTCATTTACGTCAATAAACTCAAAACTATTTACTTTGAACCTTTACGGGTTTACTTTTAATCATAACCGTTAAGTTAAATCGCGTAAACTGAAAATCAACATTTAACGTAAATCGACATTAAACAAACATAAGTTTACGTCAATGATGTGTTATATAATTATTACAAAGATAATTTATGACCTTTCATATTTTATTTTTATGTTTTACGTAAAACGCTTGCGTTTTGCATTCAGAGCTTTTATGCATGCATGTAAACCATACCATCTTTCTATACATAGACATATTCATATATATATATATATATATATATATATATATATATATATATATAAACCCCTCCTCATGACCCCCTTTCCATTCATCCAACCTCATTATACTCCCCTACATCTCCCATACTTTCCTTAACATCAGTGACATCTATACGATTTAAAATGCATATTCACTTCATTATTAACAAAAATACACATCACTCTTTTTCTCTCTCAAAACCAACCAGCCACAAGGGAAGTACAAGAAGAAAATTGGTTTTTGATTTTTACAAGCATTTTTTCAAGAAGTTCTTAAGGGTTTTTTAGATAATCAAACAAATTTGGGGTTTGATTTAAACCTTGCCAATCCATCTCACTAAGGTTTTATATATTTTCTTATACTTTCATTTTACTTATTTCTTTGTTATGAACAATTTCATTTCCATGTATAAAATATCATCATAATAGTTTGTGTAAATATTTCTTTCAACAAAAAATGGTACAATTTATATAAGTTGCTGAAGTAGGGTGTTTGCAAGTAAAATTCGAACATGTTAGGTTATTTTTCTGGAATGGTTTGTATGAGAAATAGAAATTGTTAATACAAATATTCATGCAAAAACGATATTTATATTCAATGATATTCATGTTTTGATAATAATACATATAATGTCATACTACGTAAAAGTTTACGTAAACAAGTTATTTAGTCAAAAGTTTAGTTGACGATGACAAATCATTTAAGGTATGAATATGACATTATTAAACATAGTTAATGATCAAAGAAAAATATTATCATTTGCATAAACCCTTTCTAATCAAATGATTTAAATTAACACATGATTAATTATAAGCTAGTTATATTAATCATGTAAGACAAAATAAGATTAACCATAAGTGGAAACAATCTTTCCAAATTTTCACAAATCTAGAAAAAAATTCCTTATTGGTTATAAGAAATATTTTGTTCTAAAAGAATCTATTAAACTAGTTTTAATAAGTACAAAACAATACTTTGTATAGATTTGGGGTTAATCATAAAATGACAAATGTTGTCTCAGCTCCTCGGACGGATCCACCGTGACAAGGCACGGATCCAGCTGTTTGGGACAACATTTGAATTTCAAAGGTTTGCCTATAAATAGCAACCTTAAGTCTTCATTTTAAACAACTCTTTACAAATATTTTTCACATACATCTTTTATCTTTTATATTATTTGATTATTATACTTGTTACATAATCCATTACAAGTGATCAACTCATTCCACTCTTTAGTGAAGAACACTCAAGAAGACGTCAAGCTTTAAGTGTTAATAGTTTAGTTGTGTCATCACGTTTGTGATAATCATTCATCTTGTAAATCTTGTGTTGTGTGTTGTGTGTATCATATGTGTATGATAGGTTCGTATTTAGGCCTTAAAATATATAGTATGTTAGATTGGTTCTATCTCGAAGTAGAATTTCGTATTTCGCTTAGTACCAGAAAAAGTGTAAGCGACGTGTACGGTTTTCTCCGCCTAAAGGGAGCTTGTTGACATAGTGAAGATAACTCTCAAGTTGGGTACTTAGGGAGTGGAGTAGGGCGAAGAGGAGCTTCATAGCTAGGTTACCCAAGATCTTTAACGTATATTGTAAATTAAAGCTTGAATCGATCTATGGATTCGGATAAATATCTAGAAGGGTAATCTATGCAAATACCACCTCTTTTTGAAAGTGATCATTTTATATATTAGAAAAATAGATTTGAAACATATGTGAAAGTAAAAGATTTATATCTTTGGCATATTATCTTAAATGGTTATTTTCCACCGGTTGTTAAAAACAAAGAAACCTAAATTTTAGAAATAGTTCCTTTTGAACAACAAGATGATGATCTTAAAAAGAAACTTGCTAAAAATAATAAAGCTAAAATGGTTCTTTATAATGCTTTACCTAAAAAGGAATACGAAAGAATTTTTATGTGTAAAACGGCTAAAGATATTTGGCAATCGTTGTTAATCACAACTCAAGGTAATAGCCACGTAAAGGATAATAAAATTGATCTTCTTGTTTAACAATATGAACAATTTACTCTCCTTGAAGAAAAATCTATTGATAGCGGTTTTGCTGGATTTAACACTATTATTACTAGTCTTAAAGCTCTTGATGAACGTTTCTCTAGCAAGAACTATGTTAGGAAGTTTCTTATGGCTCTACATCCTAAATAAAGAGCAAATGTCACGACGATTAAAGAATCGAAAGATTTATCATCACTAGCTCTAGACGATCTTATCGGCAATCTAAAAGTACATGAAGTATTCATGGAAAAAGATTCAAAAATTTATAGAGGCAAAAAGGAAAGAATTAAGTCCATCACCTTGAAAGCTTAGAAAGAGTC
>BQNB010120806.1:6344-17631 GCA_026074375.1 Tanacetum coccineum | reverse complement strand
GGTTTTTCTACGTTTTCGTACGTTTTTCTAGGATTTCGTTCATTTTCGCATGTTTTCGCTCGTTTTGCACATTTCGCTCGTTATCGCACGTTTTCGCACATTTTCTACGCTTTACTACGTTTACTTACGTTTTTTTGTTTTCATATATTTTTTCTGTGTTTTTCTACGTTTGTGTACGTTTTTGTACGTTAATTGGTAACAAGTGTACTTTTTTATAGGTTTTTCTACGGCGAAAATGGATAAAAACGGATGAAAGCATATAAAAACGTACAAAAACGTATATTACGGACCAAAACAGATAAAAACTTATAAAAACCTATAGCAACGTACAAAAACATATAAAATTTAAGGAATACTATGGTTCAAAAGAACCGACACCTAAACCTAGAAAGTTTTACGAATTAGAGATCCAGTTACAAATTAGTAAAGTCTTAAAACGTCGCCCGGGGAAACATCCAGATATTGCTAAAAAGAACCCTAAACCTAATCGAGAAATTGAATTGAATTGGAGTAAGCGTTCTATCTTTTGGGATCTTGAGTATTGGCCCTTTCTAAAACTAAAACACAATCTCGATGTCATGCACATCGAAAAGAACGCGCTTGAGGCTTTACTGAATACCTTGTTACAGAACGACAAAACCAAAGACACGGTAAAGGCAAGGCAAGACTTGGAAACTTTGAAAGTTCGAAAGGAGTTGTGGTTAGTTAAAAAACCAAACGGGAAGTTGGAGAAGCCTCATCCAAAGTACTCTTTCACCACAGAAGGCAGAAAACGTTTTTGTAAATTCATCAAAGGAGTTAGACTACCTGATGGGTTTGGATCCAACTTCAAGCAAAAAGTGACGGCTGATGATAACAATATAACGGGCATGAAATCTCATGACTGTCATATAATGATGCATCGGTTACTTCCTTATGGAGTACAACAATACTTGCCCAAAAGCATTGCAGCTCCTATAATCGAGTTTTGCTTATTCTTTAAGCAGCTTTGTGCTCGAACTTTGATGCAGCAGGACATGTCAGAAGCTAAAAAACAATCGATCAGTATCTTGATTGAGTTAGAGCAAATTTTTCCTCCTGCTTTTTTTGACATAATGATTCACGTGGCTATACATTTACCCGATGAGGCTATTCTAGGTGGCCCTATTCGCTACAGGTGGATGTTTCCATTTGAAAGATACATGAAGAAGCTAAAGAATTATGTCCGAAATAAAGCAAAACCTGAAGGTTCTATTGCGGAGGGTTATGTTGCAGAAGAAGCATTAACTTTTTGTTCGCGTTATCTTAAGGATGATGTCGAGACGAGATTTAATCGTCTTGGCAGAAATGACGACGGTTTGCCTGAAGAAGAACCAAATAAATTCCAGGTGTTCCGGTCCGCATGCAAACTGACGGGCAGAATGAAAGCAACTCGGCTGACTACAGATGTTAGGCAGGCAGTTGTATGGTTTGTACTTAACAACAGTCCTGAAGTCGACGCAGACATCTTGGCTTACAGAGAGTATGTTTCTTCCTTTTTTTATTTTGAAAAATCTTCTTTCTCGATGACTTATCCTAATATCATGAACTTTTTGCAGAAAATCGCCTGATAACGTGGAAACGAATTTTCCCGCGTGGTTTAATCACAAGGTAAATACATTAGATATATTACCTTGGAGTTATTTGCTCATCTAAATCTGTTTGAAAATGTATAAAAACGAACGAAACGTACAAAACGTATAAAAACTGACGATAATGGATAAAAACGGACAAAAACAAATAATATCGAACGAAACGTATAAAAAACAAAATCGATAAAAAACGTACAAAAACGGATAAAACAGTCGAAAACTAATAACAGACGAAAACGTACAAAATTGACAAAAATGGACAAAAACATATGAAAACGTATAAAAATGGATGAAAATGAATAAAAACTGAAGAAAAGGTATAGAAAGCAGAACTAGCTAACAGAAGAAAACAAATAAAAAACACAATGAAAACTAAAAAAAGCGGACAGAAAACATAGAAAAAAATACGTGCAATAACGTGCAAAAAAAACAGGTTAAAAAAAAACTTGCAAAACCATATAAGAAACAGACTTAAACGATCACAAAGTTAGAGAAAACATATTAAAATGGACGAAAACGATGAAAAATGTACAAAAACGTATTAAAACCGATAAGAACGGACAAAAACCTATAAAAACGGGCGAAAACGTTCAAAACGGATTAAAAGGTGCAAAAGCGGAAAAAAACCGTACAAAACGATCAAAAAGCGTATGAAAACGTATAAAAACATATTTAATCGGACGAAAAGTATAAAACGTACGAAAACAGACAAAATGGATGAAAACGTACAAAGACGTAGGGGTGCTCACGGTCCGAAAACCGGATCGGACCGACCAAGACCGGACCGGACCGGACCAAAGACCGTACCAAAATGGTCCGGTCCGGTTCGGTCTTCGGTTCAGTCCGATCCAACACGGCATAATTATCAGGGGTTTTGTATGACCAAACCAGACCGACCGGACCGAGGAACGTAAATAAAGAAAAGGATGGACCGAGGACCGGACCGTAATAGGTTCGGTCCGGTTCTGGCCGGTTTCTCGGTCCGGTATGGTCCCCGGTCCGTTTTGCTCACCCCTACAAAGACGTATAATAACGGACAAAAATTGATAAAAAAGACGAAAACGAATAAAAGCGTACGAAGACGTACAAAAATGTATAATAACGGATAAAAACGTATAAAACAAAATTTTGGACCATTTGCCGACCGGATTTTATTTTGTTAGAGAAAAGAAATAGAGAATGATAAAAAGGGATTTTTCGTTTTACTATATAAAATTGGAAAATGAGAATTTCTTTTTTTTTTGAAAAATATTGAAAAAAAGTGCGACTAAACAGTTTTAGGTTTTTCATTTTCATATGAAAATTTTTCTGGAAAAATGAGATATTTTTCCCCAACTAAACACACCCTTAGGTTTTGAAGCATTATGGAAGTAAGCTGAGCAAATCGCTTTCTAATGACTTCCCAATTAGACCCACATGAGTACGTGCGCCGGACCGTATGCCCCGGGTCAAAGGTCTGACCAAACATACTCGATATAAGTCGTCCAATACAAAATCAGTAATTATATAGTCTCAGGTGACCATACGTTTATTATATTACCTTGTTTTGCAATTCAACTTAGACTGTCTTAAAGTAAAAAACAAACTCAAGTGATTTCGTACTTAGATGACAAATGACTTAATTTAAAGGAATAATTTTATATATCACCCTACTTTGAACATTAATTTTATATATACCCAAAATGCAACCCATGAATGCATAATGTACAATATTTTTAAAGCATGTTTGGATATATATGAAATTTTCATTTTTTAAATTACTTTTTAATATGTTTCAAGTGAAGTGACATATGAAAGAAGTTGTCAATGTTACATGACTTTTGAGTGATGCTAAGTGTATTTAAAGAGCATTTATACATGGGAGGTGATTTGCATTTTACCATTAGCTATAATTCTCTAGTACAAGTTCATAGTCGAATAATCCCACAATCCCACATAACAAACAGCCAATACTTTATGTACATTTTACCATGCTTCATAAATTTCATTGTTCCAACTCAAAGTAACGGGTCTCAGTGTGCTCACATGCACATATATGTCCGTACCTTGCTGACAAAAGCAATGGAGTTGGCGCTTCCAGCCTTGCCGAATGCTCCAAACATGGGCCTCATTATAACCTGTTAAAAATCACTTACAATAAATCATAAATTAGAGTAGGTATGCTTGCATTTGGATCCCCCATGTTCGCATATGCAATATCACCTCCTTTAATCACCATTTTTGGTTTCGCTCAAAAGAATGACGAGATCCGCTAGCTTTCCTACCTGCATAATTCATTGTGATTAAGGTTTTCTCACGTGAACAATAACAGGAGTTTCGGACTACGTACCTAAACTGAACCAACATTGTCAGAAATTCCATTAGCTATTGCTGGATTTATTGTATACTTTGCAATGAAGCGTCTGATGCGGAGGTTGTCATTATCCAAATAGCATCACCTATAATTTAAGAGATAATGCAATTAGCTTGACACCATCCTCTTGGCTGTACCTCACTACTTTTACGATGCAACTTGTAAACATTCAGTCATGCATTTTGGTACACAACTTATTGTATAATTACGATCGAGCACATCATATAACCAAAGAAACAAGCAGTACCTTGTATCGTAATTAACTTGTTTTGTTTTGTGTTTGATTAGATGCGTGACTGAAAAACCTCAACCGATCAGGTCTATTTTTAATAAACAAGGGATTTTCAAATCTATTAATACTATCAAAACAAAGCTTTTTTGCTTAAGTCATTTTCAACAACATATATATGAGCTTAAAAAAAAGACTGCACGTTTCTATATCATCTACTTGGGTTTCAACAACATATATATGGTACTAACTTTTTTTTCAAACCACGAATTACCTTGGTTCTTAGCTTCAAGTGATATTATTTTTGAAACTATCTCTTAGTTTTGAAAAATTGATTGTCAACTTCCCACTAAAATTGTTGCCACCCATATCAAGAAGTTCTAATTTAGAGCAATTAGAAAGAGAAGGTGGAAGAACTTATCATCTACTTGGGTTTCAACAACATATATATGATACTAACTTTTTTTTCAAACCACGAATTACCTTGGTTCTTAGCTTCAAGTGATATTATTTTTGAAAGTATTCTCGTAGACGAAACAATCTTGTTTTGAAATTTTTGGTTTACCCACAGATATAAAAATACTCAATATATTAAGTAAAATTGAGAAAAATGTAACATTGTAATAAGTTATAATAGACTGCACATTTCTATACGCTTTATATGTTTTTGTCCGTTTTTATACGTTTTTATACATTCTCGTCCGTATGTATAAGCGAACAAAAAGGGAGAGGGATAAGGGCCCCAAGACAAAAATACAAGGATCACCAACTAACATAATGGAATCATCTGCCGCCGAATAAAGTTGTGGGGAGACAGATCCCGAAGATGAGTGGGAAATAACTTGGATTGACTGGTGTCCCATCCGGATCGGGGTGGCGAGAAAGAGAAGTCTTCAGAATGTGCCAATATCGAGTCCGAAGAAGAGAACAACGATTCTAACCCCTCATGGGGAAGAAATCATTCGCGCTAAGGCCTGTAGGGATAACGTATATGAAGACTCTTTATAATTTTTTGTGATTTTGTTATCGGTGTTTATTATTGTTTATTTATAGCTTGTTATTAAATTTATTCAGCTATTGTACAGAAAGTACAGAAAGGTCATTACGAGGAACCTATTGAGACTTGGAGGAAGACGACTCGACGCGACGGAGAACTGGGAGTTTAAGACCCAAAAAATACCATGATAGAGATACGTAATGGAATGTTAACTCGTTACATTCTTTCATTTTACTTATTTTATTTGTTTTAACCCCCCTTTTTTTCTTTCTTTTTTCACAGTTGGAATATGAAGAGCATGCAAGATAGGTTAGGAGCTGGCGTCATCCGTAAAGACAGATCAAGATGTTCTTGAATGAAGCGTTCCGAAAAGTACCTAACCGCTGGTACATGCGGGATCAAAGTGGCAGGAAGTGACCGAGAGGTGGTGGAATAAACTTCCGCAGGCTCGACGGTTCCTCAGGGCATTTCCAGATCCTGTAAGTCGGGAGGTGTGGGATCGGATATTGAGGCAAAAAAGATAAATGAGGCGTAGTTGTTAAGGAAGCAAAACGGCGGAGCGCCTGCAAACGGGCATATTTGGCTGCATTGAAGGCTGACGCGGAACCAAAAAATTGAGACGATTGGTATGGAGCCGTACGGGAGTTTTTTTTCTATCTATTGCACCAAAACCTACTCGTCCATTTTTGCTCTTTTTGTGCACTCACAACTATGCCCCTAGCTCGACATGATTGGCGCTCATTACACAACCCTCCTTCCCTTACAATCATACCACTCCAAGCCTTCTTAGGCCAGGCCGTTCTCAATATATCCCGGCAGTCTCATTTCCCGGCCCACTGGATTTACAGGGCCCCACCTAGATTTCCCAGCCCCACTCCACTAGATATACCGCCCCACTCCAACCACTCCAACCTCCCTATGTCGGCCAATTTCCTTTCACTCCCGTCAACAATAATACCTTTAACAATTGTTATCACCCCGTTATGAACTCCAACCTAGCATCTACTTCTTACAGTCAACCCGAACTTCCCCGCTTCATAACCAATCCCCATAATAACGATACGCGGAGCGTTGACGAATTGGCTCGAGACAAGGCGGGTGAAGACAATGACGTGAGAGAGGACAATCAACAATCGGGTGGTGACTACTCGGAGGACGAGGAGGGGGATAATGAGGAGGTGCAGGATGAGTCGGAGGAGTCGGATTAGGCGTTTTGTGGTTTTGTCATGTTTGTATCATGGATTTGTTAGACTTATTACTTTTAGACTTGTTATGTTTGTATCGTGAATTTGTAACACTTGTGAAACTTTTAGACTTGTTATCGTATCGTGGATTTCTTGAATAGTAATTTATCGTATCGTGGATTTGTGGTATTGTAACGTTTAATGATTTGTTATTGTATCGTACGGTGGATTTGGCGAATTCTTGATTTGATGAAACGTAGATTTTTTTCCGGAAAAAATCTGGAAAACTGGCATGGTGAGTCCAGTTTTTTTTTTGCCCAGCAACAGTTTAGGGTCGACATTGTCGACCCTAATATCACACTTAGGGTCGACAATGTCGACCCTAAACTGGGTGGAAAATCCACGTGGAACACCACTATAGCTTTTAAGCAAATACAAAACTTAGGGTCGACATTATCGACCCAAAAAATAAAGGGTAATGTCGACCCTAAATTTTAATAATTAATTTGTTTTTAATATTAAAACGTTTTTAATAAATAAAAAAAATTTAGGGTCGACATTGTCGACCCAAAGTCTCAAAGACAATGTCGACCCTAATTTTTTAATAATTAATTTGTTTTTAATATTAAAACGTTTTTAATAAATAAAAAAAGTTTAGGGTCGACATTGTCGACCCAAAGGCTCAAAAACAATGTCGACCCTAAAATTAGTCAACTTTTATGGTAGAAATGTTGTGGTCCCCACTGTCGACCCAAAATGCAAAGGAAAAAGTCGACCCAAAGAATTTTGGGTCGAATACTTTGGGTCGACATGTTAGGGTCGAAATTGTCGACCCTAAGTACTTTGGGTCGACACCCTTTGTAACTTAGGGTCGAAATTGTCGACCCTAAACCCTTATATTGTTGTAGTGTACCGATCTACCCGGTATTATTTAAGAAATAAGATTCTTACACTGAGAACAATCATGGTTCTGTTGGTATTTCAAATACATAAACAACTAAGAAGCTAGGTAGACTTGATTTTTGAAAATAGACCAAAAGATGGATTGATTGCAGTAAAACCTCCATCGATTACTAAATTATGCCCGCTTATATACTTAGACTCATCACTTGCAAGAAAAAAGGTCGCCTCGGCCACATCTTGCTCTTTAAGTTCGACTCCTTTAAGGTTGGAGTAAACATTAGTATACAAGTCTGGATACTTTTTGACGATAGGCATCGTCGCTGGTGTTAGGAGGAAGTGTGGTGATACACAGTTAACGCGAATTCCAAACTCTCCAAGCTCAGCAGCAACATTTTTAGTAAGTCCTGCGACAGCGTGTTTAGAACTTGTATATGCATGAGAAGTGTTCCCACCTACAGTAGAAGCAATGCTTCTAATTGAAATAATACTACCACCGTTAGCTGGGATCATGACACGAGCTGCATGTTTCGTTCCCAAGAAAACACCAGTAACGTTGATACTTAACACTCGTTCAAAATCAGACACGTTATTTTCAAGGATACTAAACTTTAAGTCACCTGTGTTTCACAGGTTTCTTGTCAAGCCAATTGGTCTTTAACATGTTTGGGTGAACCATGTTTGTATGGTTTGATACTTCAATGAAACAGTAAAATAACAAAGACAGAATTTTAGCAAACAAACTTGACTTTGATAAATATGGAATGGATAATCTGTTCGCATACAATGATACCTATTTATACTAACTTAATCGACATGACAGTTGCCCATGAACCATCACAATGGTTCATCCTAAACTGCTTTAAACTGCCAACTAACTTAACTAATCCTAACTAATAATAACTGCCATAATCATGGGTGTGGCATAACTGTTTTCTAACCCATGATTAGCCTAACTACTGTTAACATAAATTCGACATAACATATACTAATATTATGCTAATACTATGTACAATCCAACTTTGGCAATAATAAGATTATCTGTGCAACATTTCCTCCCTAATCTATTAATGCCAAAATCCTGAAATCTTCATTATCTTCACACAATGACTTCAAAGTATTGAGGGTTTCCCCGAAGCTTTTCCCGGAACACCATATTAACATCATCATTCTCGCATGTAAAAAGACAACACTCTCGTCGCGAAAGTATATAGTTTTAAGTATCAAGTTTATATTTAATTAAGGTTTCTCTTCGTTGAACAAATATAAAAATAATATGATTGTTTAAAATTAATATATTCAAATCAACATAAAATAAACCCACTAAAAATGTAAAAAACAAAATATAAAAATATATCAAAATGAATGTTAAATTAAAGAGCATAAAACTTTAAAAAATATGGTGAAATTATATCATAATAAAATTAAATTGATAAAAAGATATTTCAATTTGAAAATAAATGTATTTTTTTAATCAAAATGTGACACATGTCACTTTATGATGTGGTTCCCTAAAATGATATGGATAGTCAAGATTGCACCTCCTTATATTAATTTTTAATGGGTCCCACATTATAAATGCTTTATATAGTAGTATAGATAGATATCATCTTCATCATGTCATCTTCATCTATCTCTTTTATTATTCAACCTATATCTTCATCATCTTCCTAAAAGAAAAACACTTATAAATTTAAACCCGCCAATACCTAAACATTCACAAATTATTCAAATTAAGTTTACTGGTTATAAAAACTGATTATAACTCCAGTTTTAGGAAAGATCTGGTCAGAGGGGGCAGGGGTGTTTGTGGTGATGGTTTGGTGGTGTTTGTGGGTCGGTGGTGATGTTTTTGTGGTAATTTTGTGGCAGGGGGTGTTTGTGGTGATGGGTTGGTGGTTCGGTGGGTCGATGATGGTGGTTTAGTGTTGATGTCGTGGCAGGGGGTGTTTGTGATGGTTTGGTGGTTCGGTGGTGGTTCGGTGGTGTTTGCCGTGGTGGTTCGGTGGTGGTGATTTAGTGGTGGCAAGTGGTGTTTATTGAATAATGGTGATATTTATGGTGTTTGCATGCATGTTGTTGTATACAAGATTGGCAAGCATTATTAGTAACAAGCAAAAGAACTCGCGCGTTGCGGCGATGCTAGTTTTTTCCTGAATAAATTTTTTTTTACGTTTCGGAAATTTTATTTTGGGGTCGATGCGTTGTGGCGGGGCTAATTTTTCCCGAATATTTTCTTTTTTTGGCACAGTGCAAAATCTTTTTTTTGCCGATGAACAGTACTTTTGCCGACGCACTGTTCATCGGTGAACAGTATTGTCTGATTTTGGGCTAGATTGTGGGCCACCTTTTAGCCCATAATTTGAGATACTGTAGCTTGTACTGTTCCACGGTAATTGTATGTAAGTATAATTGGGAGAAAGTATGACTCCCAAACTGTCAAGGAACGCCCCAGACCTGCCAAAAAATCCAGAAACCTCACCCAAAGTCACAGGCAGTGAGAAAGGAGTTCCACTCGGTGTCCCATATGGGCCGTATACATGTCTGCCTACTATAAAGCACAGTGACGTAATAACTATGAAACCAGCATTTGATCCCACAGTTCCACTTATCCCAATTATCTTTTCCCCTTCCTCAATGATAAACTAGTTAAAAAAATAAAAATAAAAATATATATATGTGAAGATAGCATTCATTTGTAAGTATGTAGAAAATATAATAGATAAATGTAATGAATTGTTACGTACTGTGTTGGGCGTAGCATGATGGGGGGCGTCGCCACCATATTTGGGAGAATACTTTTCGATGCCGCTATCATCAAGGTAAGTGAACTGGATGGAATACACAGTCTTTGGTACTAACGACTGTGATCAACTTCTACCCTGGCAGCCTGCGGCATATCATTTGGATAAAATATACATATATAGTTACTAACATGTCAAATTAACTAACAACCAATTGAGAGTAAACATGCATAAGATAATGAAAGAAATGGAATGAATACCATTATAATATTGATTGATATCTTTATGTGTTTTCAAATATATTGATTTGGTACATACTCCAAACCATACATCCGTAAGGGCTCTAAAGTAAAATACATACACTAATATCTGTTTCATTTAATACTATTTTTGACACGTTTAATCTTTTAATGTAACAAATTTATATAAGAGCATATATATATTTATCTTTATGTACATTACACATTAATATCTGTTTCATTAATGGCATATAATAGCAACGTACTTTCCCATTTGAGCCATTATCAGATATGAACTCCAAAAAGTATCACAATACCCATCGAACTTTATATGAACTGATCCAATATCAGCAACTTGACCAATTTTTCTTACAAAATTCACGTCATGAGACACATGTACATGTCATATCCCTTCTTTTAGAGCGTTAGGTTCCATGTCAGCCCCTAATACACACCGTTAGGTTGTATGCGTTAGTGTTAGGGTTATATGTGTTTTTATTGGGGAAGACAACCTAACGGTGTGTATTAGGGGCTGACATGGAACCTAACGCTCTAAAAGAAGGGACATGACATGTACATGTGTCACATGACGTGAATTTTGTAAGAAAAAATGGTCAAATTGCTGATATGTGATCAGTTCATATAAAGTTCGATGGGTATTGTGATACTTTTTGGAGTTCATATCTGATAATGGCTCAAATGGGAAAGTACGTTGCTATTATATGCCATTAACCCTATAGTATATCCATACTGTAAATGGAACTTCCTGGAAAACGGAAAAATTCACATATCTTATTCTGGAAACCCGCATACCGAAAGAAAGAAGAAAATCGGTTTGTGGAACCTTGGGAAGTGATAGATGAGTCCAGATATTGAGTCTCTGATATCGACTCCTGGCTATCAATGCCAAGATTCGTAAACAATTTTGGACAATTGCGGAGATAAGTCGTATCGATCATGATTGGGTCTTTGAATGATCCCGTAATTGAACATAAGGAGGTGCAATCGTCAGCGTAAAGATACTGTAGGGT